>CM053577.1:136944320-136978986 GCA_028646485.1 Cryptoprocta ferox | reverse complement strand
CAAAGAGGACATCCAGATGGCCAACAGGCACATAAAATGATGCTCAGCGTCACTCATCATCAGGGAAATACAAATCAAAACCACACTGAGATACCACCTCACGCCGGTCAGAGTGGCTAAAATGAACAAATCAGGAGAGTATAGATGCTGGCGAGGATGTGGAGAAATGGGCACCCTCCTACACTGTTGGTGCTGTTGGTGGGAATGTAAACTGGTGTAGCCGCTCTGGAAAACAGTGTGGAGGTCCCTCAAAAAACTATTAATAGAACCCCCCTATAACCCAGCAATAGCACTGCTAGGGATTTACCCAAGGGATACAGGAGTGCTGATGCATAGGGGCACCTGTACCCCAATGTTCATAGCAGCACTTTCAACAATAGCCAAATCGTGGAAAGAGCCTAAATGTCCATCAACTGAGGAATGGATCAAGAAGATGTGGTTTATATATACAGTGGAATACTACATGGCCATGAGAAAGAATGAAATCTGGCCATTTGTAGCAACGGTGGATGGACCTCGAGGGTGTCATGCTAAGCGAAATAAGTCAGGCGGAGAAAGACAGATACCATATGTTTTCACTCATATGTGGAACAGGAGAAACTTAACAGAGGACCATAGTGGAGGGGGAGGGGAAAAATAGTTAAGGAGAGGGAGGGAGGCAAACCGTAAGAGACTCGTAAATACTGAGAACACATTGAGGGTTTATGGGGGCTGCGGGAGAGGGGAAAATGGATGATGGGCATGGAGGAGGGCACTTGTTGGGATGAGCACTGGGTGTTATATGGAAATCAACTTGACAATAAACTATAAATAAAAAAATAAAAAAATAAATCAACTAAAGAATAGATTTTTTTTTGGTAGACTTGTGAGATAATTTAAACTTGCTGTATTTTTTTAAATGATGGTTCTTTGTGCAACAGTGGTTGGTTTTTCAGAGTTCTTGTTGTGGTCACGTCCCTTATTATACAACAAAAATCTTTATGTGCAAAGAAGCAGACACATTCACCTTTAACTAGATACATTGGGAATTACTTCTATATGGCTTTAACCTATTTTGTTCCATGGTGAACAGTTGCTTATGGTCACGACACCAACTCTGCTTTCTTTCTTCACTGGGTCAACCCAGAATCACTAAGATAATCCTGTCCTCAGTTCATCATAGTCCCATGACCTGTACAGATATTCACGTAATTAGCAGTATTTATGTTGGTGGTAATATTTAGCAGTGGGTTAATTTCTGTCCATTGGCTTAAAGGACTTTTTGTGTGGTCCCTGTATGTCAGTAGGTTGGCCGAATGAATGCTAAAAATATGAAAAAAGAAGAAAGACTGCCCGGTCATTCTTTGATTTTCAACTTCTAATTAAGGTGTTTTGACAACCCACAATAGGAAAGTTTCCAGATAAAAAAATACTTTTGGGAATATAAAATGTCATTAATTGTGATGCTTTTGTAAAACAGTGAATCTCTTCTTTTTGTACCTATACTGCTCCTGGAATATGTCCTCACTTGGAATTGTTTCGTGATAAAGAGAGTGGGAGTGGGAGAGAGGATGTGTTTTCACTCATATATACGTATCTGTAGATGAGTGCAAGGACCACACACAGTGCATACAAAGAAATTGATGTGGTTCAGGATATTTACTTCTGAGCACAGCAATTAATCACTGAGGACAGCCGAATTAACCCAGCTAAGGGATGTTAAGAATAAACTGGACCTTTAAAAACATGAAAAAAGAGAAAGAAAAAGAAAAGACAGAAGAAAGAAACTGGAAACTTTGTGACTTCTTAGCATTGGATGAAATACTGTAATCCAAAGTGGCCCTAAATAGGATGTTAGAAAGACCCCTTTACCTCAGAGCCCTTTCCACTTTGACATTGGCTTGGAGAACATGGTCAAGGTCGTACATGGCTCATGAGCAGTTTTTCAGTGAGTAGGCATAAGACATATGATTACATGTTCTAGAATTTATCAAAATATGAAGCCATTTGATCTCTGTTCTATATTGATTTTCAAGTGTTTTAGATTTCCAAAAATAACAAAACATCCAAGTTTCTTGTTGGGAAAAACCAGCATTAAATAT
Organism: Cryptoprocta ferox; assembly: GCA_028646485.1. Taxonomy (NCBI): domain Eukaryota; kingdom Metazoa; phylum Chordata; class Mammalia; order Carnivora; family Eupleridae; genus Cryptoprocta; species Cryptoprocta ferox. The sequence goes on along the minus strand of CM053577.1, from coordinate 136,976,905 downwards.
AATTTTAAAGAGAAATAATACATGCTTTTAATTTATATACATTCACCAGTTATCTTTAGGAATTTGCTTGCTGTTCAAACATCAGGCAATCTCTGTCCTGTCACTGTCTATTTACTGTTAAAAATGCAATCTCGATGCACAGGGCTGGTCAATGCAAAAGAGAATTTGACTCTTGAGAAGCTTATCCTAAACTTTAAAATTAAAGTCCAAAGTGTAAGTGTCTTCAGTAAAATGAACATGCTCTTAAAAGCTGGACAGATTCATAAGATGTTCATACTGCATATTTTCTAAATGTCGACTGTTGTTGTCTGAATAACCCAGATGTCTTCTGAATTAGGAGGATTATTCTTTCTCCAGTCTGTCACTCAGAATCCTATCACCTTGACTCTTTATGAGTGTGACACATAAAAGTGATTGGAAGTTAACTCTTATGTAATGTAATGTAATTACTCTTATGTAATGAATATCCATCTTTCTGTTAATTCAAAGCTACTTTTTGCTTTTATTTGAAAAATTGATATGTTCATCCTCATTTCTTAGAAATGCAGAGAAAACACATGTTTCTAATTCTAACTTTGAAAGAAATATAACGTTAGGATCCATCTTCTGCTGAACTTAAATAAAGAATCAGGCTGTTTTTCTTAAAAAGAGTAGTAATAATATAGGGCCTACTTGTGCCTAACATAACGTAGTAGAGACACAGAGAAAGGACACTGGAAAGGAAGGGAAAACGGTGTCCTCTCAAATTTTTTGGCAGCTGTGTCTCTGGGCTAGGGTTACTTTTCAAGGATGAGATTAACAAAATAGCCATTCCATGTTGAGCCAACAAGTGGAATTGTTGGGATGGCAGTTTCTACAAACCTCTCCTTCTGGCTTAACAGGACGGTCATCCAGATCCCAGTGCATTTCACAGCAACTGTGTCCTCCCGTCCAGGTGGCTTCCAGGGTCACATGGTCACTGTCTTGCACTAACCGTTTCCGGAACCGCAGAGCCCCCCTGTTGCCATACCTCCCCGCACCCAGACACCTCGTGCAGACTGGTGGACACCTGGTGTGGGTCCCTAAAGGAGTCGGGCTCCTCCCCAGCAAGGAAGTCAGCGGCTGTCCCCACTTCCCAGCGAGCCCAAAGCTGCTGCTGATCCATCCCCAACTGGTGGCCTCTCTCTGTGGCCACGTCACCTGTTGTTTCTTACCCTCCCGGGGCGGGGGTAGCTCTTGGTGCTTCCTTTCTTTCCCTCTGCCCTTCAAGAAATGGAGTCCTCACAAGCTACGGTGAACAATTACCCAACGTCCACATGGATGACATATTCCCTTCCCCTCCCGTGAGAGGCAAACCATCCATCTGCAACAGTCAGGCTGCCCTTTAGAAACAACTGCTGTTTTTATTTCCCAGCAGACTCCATGTGCTGTTAGAGTCTGTGTTTATCCGAATCTTGATTTTTTAAAAATGTTCTCTCAATAACTGATTATTCTGTGATAACACTGAGTTTTTTGTTTCTTTTTCCCTAAAACCTATGCTTCATTTAAGTATCACTTCTAAGAGTCTCTTAAAGAGTTCTTATTTAATTTTCAACTATTAATACCTCCTAATAAATTTTTCATTATTATTTTAAATAAAAAAATTAATGTTTATTTATTTTTGAGAGAGAGATAGTGCAAACAGGGAAGGGGCAGAGAGAGAGGGAGACACAGAATCCAAAGCAGGCTCCGGGCTCTGAGCTGTCAGCACAGAGCCCGACGCAGGACTCGAACCCACGAACTGTGAGATCCTGATCTGAGCAGAACTCTGGTGCTTAACCAACTGAGCCACCCAGGCACCCCTAATTATTATTCTCTACAGATTAACAATATTTATCTAAAATTTTGGGTTGTTTACCTGAAGAATCAGATTCAACCACACTTAATTACTTTCGGTAATATTTTCCTTGGGTCATTCATAATAATTTTCATCATGTGGAAATCCTTATTCTTTTTCTTTTACTGTTTAACATAGATTTCATTGAAAATATAATAAATTAAAATATTTTTTTAATTTAAAATATACTTTAAATAAAATAATTCTATCTGATAAAAGCTCATGAGAAAGTTATATTGTTTTTTTTCTCTCTTAGGGTCCTGGATAAGAAACCAGGAAGACAAAACAAACATAAAAATAAATCAAAATTTCCCATTTAATGGGAACCACTTGATGTGGTTCAATTTTAATTCTTGTCACAAAGATTATTTTTAAAGATGGTATCTTTAATAAAACGAACACCTTGCAAAACATTAAAGTTGAATAATTGTAAATAATAATTTTCCTCCTGAGCTTTTACCTTCAATATTGTAATGGGAGAAAATCTCCTTTGTTTTTTAAAATTACTTATAAATATAACTATTGGGTATTCCGGAACTTGTATTTGATCCGGCCATGGTCATTTGCTACATGTGGAACCTTAGTCATTCAGTGATTCAGTAACATCTTGATTTTCATTTCCTCATTGGTCAAATAAAGACTAAGTTATTTGTATAGTCTCTCCCAATTCTTAAAATCCTGTAAATTTGGGGACTTTTCCTGTTTGGGTCAGATAAGAAAGTGCTGCATATCTGGCAAAAATTCTGTACGACTATGAGCAGATTCAAATCCACTGGAGATCCAAACATAAAGTCAAATATAAACCCTGTAACATTTGTGTTTGTTGTAGTATTTTCTTCATTAAAATATTATAATAATTAAGGATTTTTGAGACAGATTTTCATGGCTATTATTCATTTGTAAAATATAAACCTAAATTTGGGTTTAAGCAAGAAATGTTATTTAAGGATGACACCGTTGTGGGGAGAATAGCAAATGCTATTAAACAATAATAATTGTTACTGTTTGAAAGTAACTACCAAGAGCATAGATACCTACCATTGCTTGTATGATCTAGGAGGCATGAGCAAAACAAATCAAAAGGGAGAGTTTGAGATTGGGAAACATGTCAGGTGACACGTTTTTGAAGTGTTTAATTCATCTATTTTAAATGCCATTTGTATTAAAAATGGTGCTCTCTCATAACTGGAAAACATTGGAACTAGTCCCTTCAGTATTTTGCTGAGCTGAAATTTGCTGTGACATCAAAGCACAGATTTTTTTTTTCACACTTATTCACATGGCTGACATGGAATTAACGAAGCTGGGAAGTTTGGGATATTTCCATCATCAACAACAGCATCTATAATTTCTTCTTCTAGTTCAGGAATACAAGTACATTTTTCCAAGTCCTTCATTTGTACTCTTTGCTCAGGGGAAGTGAATTCAGGTCTATTCTTTGTGGCAGGTTGAAGGAATGCTCTCATCTTATACTCAGAATATGAAGCCCTTGACACCTGGTTTTCTAGGACAGGCACTCAACCCAGAAGACAGAGATCATTATCTCAGTGCTTTTCCATCACAGTGTCTCTGACCCCCTCTTTATTCCAACTTGATGAATTTTGAGCTCTTGATTCAAAGTGGTTGGAATTTGCCTGAAAAAGTGCAAGTCTGAAAATTAAGTGAGAAACTTGGCGATATAGGGTCTGCAAGCTTTTCTGACCACCTCAGCAAATGTGTTTTATTCTCTCCTTAGGATATAAGGCATGGGGTTAGTAACGTAGGCAAATCCAGTTAGGCCTACACCAAGATCTCAAAACTTTCTTCCTTTGGGTGCTCGATTGTGGAGAAAATTCCATTTTCTATTCAGAACTATGAAATGATAACCCAGACAATTTTTTTTCTGTCTTATTTAAATGATAGCTACAAAAATCAGGTATCCAAATATTTGTCTTTTAGCTAAATGTTTAGTTTCACGTGGAAATAAAAATCTTTATATTTTAAAATTTCTTTCATGTTTAATCATGTTAATATATACAAACATAAGGATTAGAAAGCGATTGCATTTTCTTGCATGATTAACCTTATGCACAAGTTTAACATTGCCTAACTAACCCTTAGATAGCATGCCGCTGCAGAAAATGTGATGGTTTTCGCATAAACAATGAGGAAGAAAGTTCCTTCTCAAATATTTTTTTAGGGTTTCAGAACATAAGCATTTTACTTTGGTTATATTGCAGCTCTAAGAAATACTGATAGCTTCATTTAATTTTATTTTGCAATACATTGATTCTTTCAAATAAACCCTTTTAAGTGAGGCTTCTGACTAAGTAAGTATTTGATTAAGTGATTTAAACACAAGGAAGAATTGGAGACAATAAATATGGATAATAATGTTTCTTAGCAGTGAATTTAAAATTGTATAATCAATAAGCATTTAATTGTAATCGTATCACTGGAGATTAAGTGTAAAGTAGGCCAACTATGTAGTAATTTAACATAACTTAGGATAAATAGATATTAATTATTTAGGTATCGAGAAGCAATGAGAAGTACTACATAAATTGAGTGCAGTTTAAAGTGATTAGCATGAGACACTTTGGATATAGTATCACCAAATCTGAGAACTTGAACCTGAAGAGAACTGTGAGACAAAGGAGATTTTATGGCTTCTAGACCACATGTCAGTGGTCTGTTGGAATGAGTTTCTGGTGTTGGATTTTCTTCCACTTCTGTGAATACGTACTCTTAACCCTCTTTTGGAGAAACATCAATTTGCACCAGCATTCAGGACATTATGATATTCTTTGGGATTAATTCATTTGGATTTGTTTGTTTTAAGAATGTCTATTGGGTGGCCATTCTTCTCACAGAGAGAAAGTGTGGAGGTGTAGACACGTCTCTGTCTACAGATGTGATCATGGAAGTAGGAACAACATCCAGGGTTGCCTGTGCCCACAGGGCCGAAAGCTGGTGTTAGGAAGGGCCCGGAGAAATCCAGCAGGAGGAGAAGCATGAAGCAGGCTAATGAGCAGTGGAAAGAATGTGTGTCTCCATGTCGAAGTGCTGAGTGAGGAAGCAGATGATGGAAAAAGGAGACCAATTATGCTGTCTATGCCAAGGAGGATAGCAAGTTCTGAGATGAATCATATATGGCCAGGAGACCTACTGCTGAGATCCCCACATCACCAAATTAGGCAATACACACAGGAAGGCAGATAAATTAATGAATAATCTCAATTGCAAAGATGAAAGCACAGTAGAAAATCACCAAATATTAATGAAAAGCTAGAACAAAGAAAGTAGATGTCAAACTCACTAAAAACAATGACTTACACCTGAGGAAAATAAGGACTGACTTTTTTAAAAATTTAAGTTCATTTATTTGTTTTGAGAGAGAGAGAGAGAGAAAATTCATATTCATGTCAGGTAAAATTCAAGTAAGAATTAGGAACTGTATCATATTTATAAAAATACATTCTTGACAACCAAATGACTCAGTAAATATAAAAATGAAAAGGTGAAAAAAGTTATATCAGTACAGATTAGATTAAATCAGATTACACTAATGCAATTGCAGGAAAATACTTAAGTGTCACATAGAAATTCAGGAACATAACATGCTGAGTGAGGTTATGTGTGATGCATGTGTTGGAAAGAAACGATAGGTACTTGAAAAGTCCTATTGGCTTGTTAACCCATATTTCTCTGTCTCCACCACAATCAGGATAAGGCATTCCCATTTTAAGCCCCAGAACCAGGCTTCTTCAAGATGGGTGACCTACACCCTGACTCTTGATAAAGTAGTTACTTAGTATCAGGGTGTCTACTAAAACCATCAGGTTGTCAGGAAAAACCATAGGCCTCTATAACTTGGCTCTTCAGCAGCAAATCCAAAAGTATAAAAGCCTCATCACTGCCCCATTTTCTCCTTGGAAATCTCACATCACTACATAATTCTAGCAGGGAATAGAACACATCTGGCATCCTAGTTGTAAATATTCTAGAGAATATAGGCTTTTTGTGCATGTGCATGTCAGAAGCTTAAAAATGGGTTTTGAACACAATCTGCCACACTCATCAAAAACATCATCTAGTGTGTGTGTGTGTTTGTGTGTGTGTCTGTGTGTGTGTGTGTGTGGAGAGAGAGAGAGAGAGAGAGAGAGATACATGTACATATACATGACTATGCTATGTTTAAACAGAACATTTCTGTGCCTTCACAGATACAGACTGGGCATCTGCTATGGAAGGGATATTTACTTTTTATTGTAAAACTCCTTTGTATTGTTTACACTTATGTAGGTACTTTTTACCATATATAGGTACTCTATTTTTATTAAAAGTTTGCGTTTTGAAATAAAAGCTTTTACAACATGTTTGCATGCAGAGTGTTCTATTTGGTCTTTACAGCAATTTTGAGAAATGGACTTGATAAACATTGTTATTTCCATTTTATAATAGTGGATCATGAGCTGCAGTATTTTTGGTGCTCAAATTCACCAGCCTTGGAGCATGCTAACATTTATTTAAAAGTAGAATGTAAGTGGGACTGGATAGTCTTTTCTTAAGGGAAATTCAGCAATATTTATAAAAATTAAAAATGTTTATGCCCTTATATTTAGAATTTCTACCTCTTGGATTTTATTCTACATAAACATTTCCACAAGTGTAGGAGGAGGTATCTATAAGAAAGTTTCATGAAGCTTCCTTTATAAAGCAACCAATAAGAATACCAATACACACCAAGACAAAACTGGTTAAATAATGAAAAACTACACTTTCCTTGAAAATAATAAGGTGGGCAATATATGGATAAGCAAACTGTGCCCTAAACATATTAACTGGAAAAAAAAAGTCAAGTTGAAAACTATTGAATATATTTTATTCATATGTAAAGATGATAATGTTAATGGTATACATATGTTAAGACTCATGGAAAGCATGGTAGTTACATGCATAGAATTACCTTGAGTTTTGTTACTGATTGGTGAACATTTCAGAGGCTCTTGTTTTCAAGTTATGTTCATGTAACATCTATATTTATTTCATTTTGTGTAGTATTTGCAACATGAAAGCAAAGATATACAAGTAAGATGGTAAAACTATGACATGAGTAAAATAGATGATTTCTATGATTCACATCATATAATATTGTATGAGTTTGGCTTGTGAGTCTACTAAAAGCCTAAGCTGATTAATGTGATGGTTTGTTATCCCCCTTAAGGGGAGCGGGCTGGTACAAGAGAATTGCTGAGTAATTGGATGTTAAAAGCATTGCATTTGAATCAAAGCTCTGTCATTTCTTCAGCAAGTCATGTTATATAGCTGAGCCACAGTTTTCTGATTTGTAAAATGAGAGTAATAAAAATATGTATAATGCTGCTCAGAAAATTAGAAAGGATGATTTAAAGATCCAACTGAAGACTAAAAATCCAGTATATTATTATTAATGAGATACATAAAAGACTACTTTATGAAGAGCTGGGACCATACATCTTTAAGAACTGAGTATTTTCAAAAAATTAAAAGTGCATGGATACTCTGAGATACCCAGTGTAGGGTGATGCCATCAACCAGGCTAGGCTGGCCACCAACTCCAAGGCCAAGTGTAAGGGATGGAGTTCCACGTGATGGAAGAAGAATGTGGAGCTCCTGGGTGAAATCTAAATTTCGGCTTGTGATGGGACTAGCAGTAGAGTAAGGGACATAGTGTGCTTGTCCAGTAAGGTCTATTATGATTATTTTGGTAGTTGTTTCCAACTTTTCAGCTCAAGTTTTGGAGTATAGTTGTTTTGTTGGTTGAGCCAGTCCACTGTGGCAGTTAGGTTTTGTCTGGAGTAATGGAAGCTGTGGGTTCATTATTAATTTGCACATTGATATTCCTACATCAAGCTAATTGAATTTTCCTCCTAGAAAACAAATAACCCTATATTAATGTATTTCAAATTTACACAATGCCTTTCCTTATGAAATATTTAGGAATTGGACAGGCAGAGTGCAGTTTAGATACTTTAATATTTAATAATTTAAAAAACATTCTATTTTATTGGAATATTATTTCCATTTATATTACTATATTGTTAACCTTTGTTCCATTTTATATTAGGAGATATTTCATATGTATGAGAAGCATAAAGAGTAACAAAATGACATGTCTGTACCCACTACTCAGATCTATCAAATCCTAATGTTTTGATATGATTCCTTCAGATATTTTTAAAAAACAAAATATTTCAGAAGCTTTTGATGACCACCATGTACCCAGTAAAAATGTGCTTATTCTCTACTCAGAGATAATAACCACCTTGAATTTGGTGTTCATTATTCTCATGAATTTCTCCAAATAGGTACATAAATAGGTATCATTTATACCTATATATACAATATACATTACTGTTTGGCAAATTTTGAAAATTGATAAAAATTAATATACAATGCATGTATTCTTGTGTAGTCTGCCTTCTTTACTCAACATGTATTCTTTACATTATTCATATTAATACATGTCATTCTGTTTCGATCATTTTAACTTTATTTAACATTCCAGTGTGTATATGTACCTCAGATTTAAAAATTATCACTGAATACTTAAACTATTTCTATTTCTTTTCCTATTATAAGAAATACCCCTGTAGATATTTTTATACATCTTCTATGTATAATGTTTTTCTAAGATATATGTGAAGATGTAGAATTATAGGATCAGATCATATTCACATATTTGACTTTACCAAATATTGTTAAATTGCTCTCCCAAGAAGTTTAGCTAATATAGACTTCCATTATCTCGGTATGGAATGGAAAACTACCAACTAATTTCCCTTTCTCTATAACTTCTCAACACACTTTTAATTTCTGCTGCTCTGATAGATGTTATGTTTCAGTATTTTAATTAGTATTTCCCTCATTACTGATGGAATTGAGCATGTTTTTTGTTTCTTTTGGCCATTTGAGTTTCCTTGGGTATTCCTTATTCTAAATACTTCCCCATTTTCCATTTGGAGTGATTGTCCATTTACTGTAGATTTGGAGAAGAAATTGTATAATCTGAATGCTAATTCTTTGTTGATTAAGTAGTTGTAGATATAGTCTTCCAAATGGTGGCTTGACTTTTCTAAGTTTTAAAGTGCACCTATATTTTTACTTTTAATACAGTTAAATGTATTTTTTTCTAGTTTCTAATTTTTGTGTCTTAAAAGATTTCCTGGACAGATACATACAACATTGTTATTTTATTTTCTGATAAAAACTGATTGACTTTGCATTCCAGATTTAAGTCATAGCTCCACCTATATTTCTGTTTCTGCATGGTGTGAGGTAGGGATCAAATTTTAATTGTTTCATCACCTGTGTGACCAATGATCTCAGTAACAAGCAGCTTTTGTCTACTGGTTTCTAACTTCACCTCCATCATATATCAAGTTTTCAAATAATGTGTGGGTATTTTACTCTGCTTCATATTTTTCACTTACCATTCGTGTCTTTGTCCCTGCACTTCATGTATAATTTCTTATTTATTATGTGTACTAATCCTGTTATCTGAGTACAGCCAGAAATATGTCCAGAAACGCAATTCTCAGGCTGACTGTTATTTTCACCATTTTAGAGAGGGAGACAAAGGGAAAATTTGAAAGTATGTGAGTTTACATTTTCATAGTTACTTGGTAGGGGAAAGGTATTGTGTTGCTTCCCCAATTCCTCCCTATTTCATAAAGGTGGCCTCTTCAAAGAGGGGGTCAGTTAGAACAGAAAAAGAGAAGTGGAACTTGAGTCAGAATATGTTGATCCTGTTTTTGGACACACCTTTCTGTTACTTTTGTTATAAAATATGTATAAAATTACCACTATTGAGGCACCTGGGTGGTTCAGTTGGTTAAGCATCTGACTTCACCTCAGGCCATGATCTCACCATTCGGGAGTTTGAGCCCCATGTCAAGCTCTACTCTGATAGCTCAGAGCCTGCTTCAGATCCTCTGTCTCCTTTGCTCTCTGCCCCTCCCCTGCACTCACTTATGCACACTCTCTCTCTGAAAAATAAACAATAAAAAAATTAGCACTGTTTACTTTATGGAATGTTACCTCAAATAAAGTAATAATTATACCCTGTAAATCATTATGCTAATACTAGTTATAATTATCTTACAAATGCCTGTTTAGAAAGTGAAGATGAAAAATACGGTTAGTTATATATACACAGATATCTGTGTGTGTGTGTGTGTGTGTGTGTGTGTGTGTATGTATGAGCATTGAGCCCTGTTGTGTACATGACCCCACATGGTGGCTGTAGTACTAGTTGTAGAGGTAGTAGTAGTATTGGCGGTAGTACTCTAGTAGTATCATAGTGAAAGAAGCAGTAACATCTAACATTGCAGCTACTAAGTCATTTTCTCTTTAGAATAAAGAAAGCATTCTTAAGAAAGGGCTTCAAGGAGAGATCAATTTGCTATAGTGATGTGGGGGTGGGGAAATACCAAGTACAAGATTTTCTTGCTCTTCAGTTTCAACAAGGACTGGAAGGGACCCCACAGATGGAGGCTTTGAGTTCTTAGCCAGCATCTTTGACAGCCTTCAATGATTAACTCTGTGACAATGTGTGAAATGGTGTAATCTCTTTACTTTTAGTCCGTTCTGTGAACTAACCATTGTTCTATCCTTGTTGTTATGCGCCATCTCTACATGCACGATTTTTGCTCCGCAGTGAGCATGCCTGTGCGTGGGCACTGTTAGAATCCCTCTTTAACCCTCTGTTCCACTCTTTGGGAATGGTTCTGCTCTGTTTTAAAGGAAGACCATTCTGGTTCCTCTTTGATTTATTGTTGTTAATGAAATAAAATGAAAATCACTGACACTTTTCAACTGGGTGTGCAGTTAAGTTTGACTAAACAAGAGAAAAACATATGGAATGAGAGGTTCTCTCTGGAAATGTGTTCAAAATTATTTTTTCCATAACAATGAATGTGGCATTTAATAATGAAAATAAGAACACCCCCCTCCCACATGGACCATTTATATAAAGCAAAAGAAATGAAGTGATACAAAAATGCATTATAACTTTGTATGTGTCATACGATTATAATGTTGATCAAATAAGAGTGTTTACAGAAGAGTCACAGTGTGCTGTGAGCCCAATAGGAGTGAAAGGAGATATTCCATATCCTTTAGAATAAAAATAAATGGGGTATAAACCACCATCTTTCTTATTTATTTTTGTGACCTTTTGAGAGTTTTATATTTACATACATTCTCTCTGTCTCTCTGTCTCTCTCTACACGTAAGCATGCGTGCACACACACACACACACAGGCACACATACATATATACATTTCTGAACAGGAAAACTATCAGTAACGTATATAAAAACAAAAATATTTTTAGAAGTTTTGGAGTGATAAGCTAATATTAAACACAAAACAGTGACAGAATCCAAAGTTTTAAGACCTGAATGTCTGGAATGTGCTTTGTCGAAAACACAAAACAGTGACAGAATCCAAAGTTTTAAGACCTAGATGTCTGGAATGTGCTTTGTCCAATACTCAGTTCTCCTCCCACCCCAACCCCCGGGCCGTCATATGCTGAGGCACTTGGAAATTGTGGTCATCCTTCCGGACCATGCAATCAGAACCAAGTGTTTCCTTGAATTACACTCCAGTGACCTGGGTCACCGAACTTGTTGGTCTGGCAGACATTCCATTCTGCCAGGCCCTGTGCTCAGCGCCCAAGGTGCAGTGGTGCACAGAGAGGGGAAAGAATTCGTTATGCCAAAGAAACAGAAAGAAATGGAAGGAAAACAGTTGTGTCTCATTGAGAAGGAGCAACAAGATATGAGGTTGGAGTGGTGTATGCAGGGTGCCCATCATGAAGAGATGTATTAGGGTCTTGTGTGTTTTCCAAGTACAATTTACGATAACTGAAGTGTCTCATGTAACGAAGCATCATATTAGACGTTAGTTTTGGTACAAATAGCTGTCATTTCTTGAGTGCACTTTATACATTAGGCATTGGGCTAAGGGTTTTATCTCTACTTAATTCATATTCACAAAAACCCTAGAATCACTTCCTAAGTGGAGGAAAAGTAAATCTGAGGACATAACACAATTGTAACTGAAATCAGGTGGCCAAAAGTTGACAGGGCTGACATTAGAACTTAGGTGCCTTTCTCAGAAGCTCAGACCCCTAAGTATTCTACTAACTGACTTTCTGGTGTATTTAATTGGGCCACTAGCATATATCTCAGGAAGGGGGAGAAACAGGCACTATCTACTTCTGTCTAGGAATTTTCTAGAACCGCAGCTAATAATTGTTACTTGAGCACTTTTCTGTGGTAGTATTTAAAGACTAAGTAAAGGGATCTCTCCTGGATGACAGTCACCTTCCAGCTGTGCCCACCATTTGGTTTGGTTAACAGGAGACGAAATGAAATGGTAAGCTCCCTCCAGTTAGCATTTACTTGTGTAATGGTCTGTAATTAAATGGCGCCTCCAGGGCTAGCCTTGAAATGGGACTGCCCAGCTGGCTCTCAACTGGTTGGCTTATTTTGCCCATGTTTCACAGCCACTATCTCTCCTCCCCAGATTACAAAAAATAGGTATGCGAATTTAAAAACTTTTTCTCATGGCTTTTTCCTTCTTTATTGGCAACTTTCCTTCACCTCATTCACTATTGCCCTGCTCATCTGAGAGCACAGCTATTTTTCTCTAAGGTAGAGATCTTGTCCTAGGTAACTCATTCATCATATAGTATATCTCTGGGGCTCAAGTTACTCTGATTCAGTAAGGGCTTAAAATATTAACCCCTCTGGATTAGGCCCTACCTCATTTACTCAACTCTTAATCTCAGTCTTAATCTGTTTATTCCGCTCTTTTACCTCAGCTCTTTCTCTTCTCCCGACTTCATCCCTTCCTAAATCCATGTTCACTTCCCCAAATGGACCCTTCCCTCAGAAATGATCAAGAAGGCCCAAAAGCTATGTCTGTAACAAAAACTTCAGACCCTTACAATGACCACAGCTTAATGACATTTTCTGGTTCTTAAAATAGAGGTATGAGGACTTCTTATTGCCAATGTTATGGATCCCAAACAAAGCTCTTCACCTCAAATAATGATGGCCAGAGAGAAGTGTTGGCCATGTAACGGAACGAGAGGTGTGTTCCTCCTCAGTGTTAACATTGCCTGAAATGAACTGTGAGGGTTAGAGATACATCGTCTTCATCCTCCCTAATTGTCCCCTCTCCCTGGGTCCCAGGGCGAGTGGCTGAACCCCTTTGAGATTGCAGGTGCTTGCTTTATCTAAGTCATGCCTAACTGAAGCTCACTCAAAATAAGAAAAGCAAGCACATACTCTGTCAGCCAAATGGATAAACTGACTTCAGTGGGATGTTATGAGTAACTACTCCTAGGTCAGACACATAAAAGGTACTTTCCTGAGGCCAAAGGAGGTACAGTCCACCTAAAATATATAATATGTCAAGAGTAAAGTGACGTTCAGATTAGCTAACATTTTCTTTTTTTTTCTTTCATCCTTTCTTCTCACTGTCTCCTTTATCTTGCTTTGCTGTCCTTTTTCCTAAACGCCATTTAAAACTGCAAATGTTTATTGTGATGAGCACTGGGTGTTATATGTAAATGATGAATCACTAAATTCTATTCCTGAAACCAATATTACACTATATGTTAACTAACTAGAATTTAAATTAAAAACTTGAAACAAAAAAATATGAATAAAACACTTTATACTTACAACAAATAAAAATTCAGATGTTAACCCATACTAGTTTTACCCATCTACGTATGGGGTATATATATATATATTTTTTTTTCCTTTAAATTCATTTGTATTCTATTTTCTCCCAAGTAGCTGTCTGGACCCCTGCTTTGGGGGAAAATGAACTAAGAAGATTTTCTGCAACTGGGTTTCTGCTTCAAAGGGAAAAGGTGTTGTGACCTTTACAAGTTCCTCCTCTGGCCCAGATGTTATTAATCACATCATCCAACCGTAATTTAGTTTTCTCACTTGAGGCAAATTCACGAGGCAGTTCTCACTATTTTTAATTAAAAATATTAAACATCAAAGTAGCAAAATGTATCTCCGTTTTATAACTTATGTAATTTACCTCTTCTGAGAAATGGCATCTCGATTTTAGCATGATTTATTTAATAAATACAGATAATCATAAAAACTATTATTAATTGTATGGAGGGAGGCACCATCTCTGTTGGAATATAATGGTGATCCTTACAACAGTGTTGTACTCTGTAATTTAAGACTGAAAATAAAAATAGAAAAATGGAGAGAAAGAAAGAAAAATATTTCTAAAATAGTATTTTAAATCAGAATAAAAACAATAGAAATGATATTAGGTTGGAAACTCAGAGGTTAGTATTATGTTCTTGGTTTGGCCTATATGATATAGACAATTAAAAACTTTTGGCCTGTTTGCTTATTTATAAAAAGGGTTACATTTTACTGTGGCATTTCCAAAGTTCTCTAAAATTCTCTTAATTAGTATTTGTTCATAAATCTGTAAACTTCAGTGTGATTTGTAAACTTTAGTGTGATTTGATAACTAGAATTTCACTTGTATCTGGATCCATCTCTTTTTCTTTCTTTCTTTCTTTCTTCCTTTCTTCCTTCCTTTCTTTCTTTCGGAGAGAAATAGAATGAGCAAGGGAGGGGCAGAGAGAGAGAGGGAGAGAGAGAATCCCAAACAGACTCTGCACTGCTAGCGTAGAGTCTGATGCAGGACTGGAACTCACAAACTGTGAGATCATAACCTGAGGTGAAATCAAGAGTCAGATGCTGAAGGTACTGAGCCACCCAGCCACCCCATGGATCCATCTCTTTGATGGAGCTTTCAGAAGTCAACCCACAGTGAGGCAGTACTATTTGGCATGTAAGCATAGGAACTTACTCTTTGTGTGATCCTGGTTTCAAATGTTAATCTGTGAACCTTAGTTTCCTCCACCGTAAACTATGTGCATTAGTATGATCTTTTGCCATTGTTATATTGGCAGAGTGTATTGCAATGATTACTATTATCATCATTTTTGTTTTCATTCATCTCTGTCATCTACAACTGATGGTGCATTAACATAGCATTGAAATAATCCTAGAATCATAGGTCCCCATTATATAGACTAAAATGAAATCCTTCCCTCCACAAAGATGGGCATCTCGCTGACCAATAAATGTGTGATGCTCATTCCCATTTCTCTGTGTCTGCCTGTGCAGATCCACTTACCTGGAGTCCTCTTGACTTTTTTTTTTCTTTGCCCATGCAAATGCTATCCATTCTTTAAATCTCAGCTCAAATCCCACCTCTTTGCATGAGGTCTGTCCCTACTATGTCAGCCCACACTGAGGGTTTTCTGTGAATTGTTGTACAAAATAATACCACATCCAATGAGAAGACACCTTGTGTCATTCTCAGTGAACGTTAAGGGAAACAGCGTGAGCTGTGGTATTTGTACACCTTAGTTCCCAGCCACGATTTTTATAAATAGGAAATGAGCTAAGTGACTTTGGAAAATTAGTTAAATTCTCTGGTTCTGTTTCCTCTTTTTTAACCTGGAAACCATGTTACATACCACCAAGGATTGGCTGAATACTAAATGAAATAAACATGTCAAATACCTGATATACATTGCAAGCTTAGTAAACGTTTATTTCTCCCTACTTCAGTAATGTATATGTATGTTGAGTTGAATATATAGAAAGGTCTTATTTCCCCAAAAGAGAATATAAGTAATTTAAAACAGGGTGATTCTTTTTAACTTTTATTACAAAGTAAACTTTTGAATTCATCATAAACTTTAAGTAGGCCATTGTATTAAAATACTTGTCAGACAAAGTTTGTTGTTTTATATAGAACAACCAAAATAGAGCAAAGTCATGGGTAAATAAGAATACTTATTTCCTTAATCATATTTAAAAAAAGATGTGAGTAGCTTTATAACAATGCTCGTATAATATGATAGAACAACATAAGTAAACAGATTTATGTAAAGGCATAAACGATAATAAAATAAAATAACAAACCTGGCAATCAAAATAAATGCTAGGAATTCCTATGTAATTATTAAAGGTGGATTGAAAATTTGACCTTGAGCCTACTTACAGAAATGGGTAGACTTTTTCACTTATATTTCTGCAAGTTTTCTATTGGTTCTGGAAGACTTCCTTGGGGTACCAGAAAAAAAAAGTCTTGGCATTTCAAAATCAATGATTTTTGCCCAGGCCTACCTATGTGTAATGAACAACATCTATCACGTCCCTCTGGAGTTTATCTATCTGCTTTATTTTACAAGATTAGATCAGTCAGTAGCATTCAAGTGTGCAGAGTTTCAATGAAAGTGGCTTCAGGGATATTCGTTGAGTTTTCTGAAATAGCGTTTCTGAACCCTCATGGAGAAGAATCAAGGGGCTAACCTTGTGTGAAGATAGGTAATTTCAGAAGGAGACAACTTAACTTTTTGCCAGGATATACTGAAGAAAAATCAGCAATGCTCAATTGTTACTTATCTCCTTGGCTATTGTTGAAATGACTAGTGATTCAATGTCTACAGGATATGTTGTTGTTTCTTTTGTGAATACTTGTCTCAGACTTTTTCTTCCATGTTGGCAATCTTTCCTTGGAGATCTACAAATATACTTCACTCTCCTTATGCATTCTTTCATCCTGAAAGCACTATTTTGTATACATATTAACATATCTCTTTATACATGGTATGGCAGAAGGCTAAGACATCATTAAAAGAAAAATGTTGGTCAATTGAAATCCAATTGTTACCCTAATAAATTATTTTAACCATTCAATTTTAATAGAATGAGCAATTCTATTAAAGACAAATCAATTCTGGGTGTTTATTTTAAAAAGCAACCTTCATAACATGCCCTGAGACGAGTATAAATTCTGCTCCTTCTTTTAAACTTTAAGATAAAAAAGAAAAGAAAGATAGCTGTCTAATTGTATAATTATCAAAATCCACAAATGATGACTCTTTAGTAATATTCTTCTTAGTTGTCAAAGAAAGATTAAATTATTTTTAGGGCTTTTAGGAGAGCCTGAGTGGCTCAGTTGGTTGAACATACAAGTCTTGATTTCGGCTCAGGTTTTGATCCCAGGGTCGTGAGGTCAAGCCCTATGTCAGGCTCCATGCTAAGCGTGGAGCCTGCTTGAGCTTCTCTTTCTCTCCCTCTGCCCCTCTCCCCCTCTTGTACACATTCTCTCTCTCTAAAATAAAAATTAAAAAAAATATTTTTAGTTTCCTTACAGAAGAAAGGAAGTGGACCACTTCAGTATTTCCCATGTGTGAGAGGGGAAGATTTTTGAGGTCAAGTATGTTTGAGAGACACGTGTTAATAAAACAAGGTAGGCATTTTTTCTATCTTTTTAAAAATGTTTTTTAATGTTCATTTTTTAAGAGAGAGAGAGGGAGACAGGGTGTGAGCAGGTGAGGGGCAGAGAAAGAAGGAGCCACAGAATCTGAAACAGACTCCAGGCTCTGAGCTGTCAGCACAGAGCCCGATGCAGGGCTTCAACCCACGAACCATGAAATCATGACCTGGACGGAAGTCAGATGCTTAACTGATTGAGCCACCCCCTATCTTTAAAAAAAATCCCAAAGCTTGAATTTCCTGGTTAATCAGAGACTTCAAACCAAAAGCACACATTTCTTGAATATGCCAATTAAGTTTTCTGAAGTGGATTTCCCCTTTCGAGGAACACTGTTCACTCTAACCAGCTGAAATGACTTCTACATGTTTCTAATGTTTTCCTAGCAAATTATTGGGGTTCAAAGACTGTGATATATCCTTCTTACAAGAGGCCTTGCTTGAGAGTCACTGTTGTCCACTCTTTAACATTCAGAACTGTGTAGACACACCTTGAAAACAAGATTGATTGGCTAGAGACAGAGTTCTTCTTAGGTAGGGTCAAAGAAGCCTAAGATAAAGTCGTTAATCAGGCTTGCTTCAAGTATAAGAGGGATAGTATTAGAGGGTCGTGGTCATTTTAAGGTGCTTGAGCCCAGAATCTTTCACTCATTTCTTCCAAGCCAGTCCCTAAGAGCTCTTGCCTGAGTTTTAAAGAATGCCATCTTAGGCCACTCAGATATTGAAGACTAGGTGGCTTATAAACTATAGAAATCTATTTCCCACGGTTCTGGAGATCTCATAGAAATATGAGATCAGGGTATCAGCATGGTTCGATAGAGCCTTCTTCTGGTTGAAGACCTCTCATATCCTCACACGCAGTGACTGAGGTGGCCTCTGGATCTCTCTGGAACCTCTTCCATAGGACATGGGCTCCTCACCTGTAACTCAATCCATCTCCTGAAGGCCTCACCTCCTAATATCATCACTTGGGCATTAGGTTTTCAACATATGAATTTTGCAAGGACACATTCCAATGATAGCAAGTGCTCAAGGGAAGTGCTATAGTAGGAATAAAATCTAAAGTAATTGGTTCATTGAATTTTCTTTATAACACTAAAGACCTGAATGTGTGGCCTTGTAACAAGGATGACTGATGAGTGTTATCCTCATTTGGGATTTTGGGTCCCCATATTGGACCACAAAGAGACACAACAGCCCAAGTGATGATTCAAAAGGGCTTACATGTGCCCAGGAGACGTAGTAAGGACATGGCTTTAGGATAACATTTCAAAACATCAATTAAGTTTCCTTAGATTTTCTTCATAGTTGATTCTTTGACCCAGAAGTTAGTCACAAATTGAATCAAAAGAAAAATTATGGAGAGACTCAAGTTTCATTAGTATAAGTGGTTTTATTGCTCTTTTCTCTCCCCTGGACTCCTTAGATCTGGAGAGCAGAGAGGAAGGAAGTAAGGAAAGGGAGAGGGTTTTTACTGATCCGCTTACACTTGGCCAAAGGAGTCCTTGGTGGTTAGACTGGGCTTTGAAACCTCTGGAGGAGAAAAACAAGAAAGAGATATATACATATATATGATGTCAATTGTTGATGTGTTCTATAAAGAAAAATACATCAAGATAAGAGAATAGAGAACAAGTGATATTTATTTGTTTGTTTGTTTATGATCATTAAGGGAAAGGTCTCTACTGCAGTCACTGAGGAAGCAAGCCATCCAGGTGTCTGTCATAGCAAATACAGAGGCATCAAAACTTGCTCTCTGGGCCTGCAAGGAATTCAGTAAGATTGAACCAGTATGAGCAAGGATAAGGCAGATGGGAGCTAAGGTTAGATTGATATCTGGAAGCAGATCACATAGAGTCTTTCAGGCCATGGTGAAACTTTGTGTTTTACTCCTGATGAGATAGGAAACCTCTGAAGATTTTATTTATTTTTTAATGTTTATTTATTTTTGAGAGACACAGACAGAGGCAGAGCATGAGTGGGGGAGGGGCAGAGAGAGAGGGAGCCACAGAATCTGAAGCAGGCTCCAGGCTCTGAGCTGTCAGCACAGAGCCTGACATGGGGCTCAAACCCACGAACCACGAGATCATGACCTGAGCCCAAGTCAGATACTTAACCGACTGAGCCACCCAGGTGCCCTGGAAACCTCTGGAGATTTTATGCAGAAAAGTGACATTTGCCTAATGTTGCCAGCAGTTCCAAGCTTCACTTTTATTTTTTTAAACCAAAAGACTGGCTAGCTTGAGCTACAGTTACTTTATCCCAATTCAAAATTCTTGAGGGAGAACTCTGATTGTTACTCTCTTGGCTGTCACCTGACAATGACAAGGTAGTCACCATAGCACGAAGCATTCCATCATTACTTGTCAAGGTTCACAGGCAGGCAGGAAGAGGGGGGACTTCCTCCAGTACTTTTCTCTTTTGGCTGGGGGAGAAAACCTTTCCTGGAGCACCTTCATTACATATATGATTGACCTTTAAACAGCCTGGTGTGTGCATTGTGCAGGTCCAGTTATACATGGTTTTTTTAAAAATATAAATACAGCACCATGCTGTAAACGTATTTTCTCTTCCTTATGATTTTCTTACTGACATTTTCTTTTCCCTAGCTTACTTTATTGTAAGAACAGTTTATAATACATATTTAATACATAACATTATATTCGTGTTAATTGATTGGGTTATTAGTAACATTTCTGTTCAACAGTAGGCTATTAGTAGTTAAGTTTTTAGGGGAGTCCAATTTTATTCAATGAGATTTGACTGCTGCGATGGAGGGAGTCAGCATCTCTAACCCCCAAGCTATTCAAGGATCCACTGTACCCTCAGGTCACATTGGTAAAAATCCAGCTCTTTGCTCACTTCTAATCCATAATGCCAACAGCTGTACAGGACTCATATGACTGACTTAGACTCAATATGTTCATCTCCTACAGCTGAGTTTACGTTTCTTGAACACAGTACCTTCCCCACTCTCAAATATTTGAACAAAATTTGGATTCTGTTAGTAAGGAAAAGGTGTTGAGTAGGCAACCAGCAGTGTCTTAGTGTACATAAAAAGAGATCAGTATCTAACTGAACAGATGACGAAAAGAGAAAAATGATATAAAGCCCCAATAACATTCCATAAAAGAAGCCTACAAACAAATGTTGCCTGTTACTTAAGCCCTCTTTTTTTCTCATTTTTTCCTATATCCTGATTCTGTGGCTGTGTATAGCCCTTCATGGTTTATTTAGCATCTCAGAAATCTACTGTTCCCAAAGTTTATTAATCTTTCCCAAGTCATTTGGTTTACAGGGCTTTCTAAAAATGGAAGTGTAAAGTGTTTATTTACTTAACTTCAGGCATTTAGTTATTGGATCATCCCTTTGCTAACTCTAATTGGTCTAAAAGGTACTTCACATTCAATGCATGTTTCCTTTTTAGGAAGAGAGTTATAAAAATAAGAAAAGCCATTCTAACAGGAGAAAAAGAAAACATGCTCTCCCTGGAAATCAATGCATAAAACGGATAAACTTTTCTTTAAATACCACAGATCATTATCCTCAGAGTTGGACCCAGATATACATTTCTTGAGTTGTTATGTATATGTCCAGATTCCTCCCCCATTTGGTGCCCTTTGAGTCCTTAGAGAATCCTCCTTTCCCTATTTTCACAGAGCCCTAATATTACTTTTTTGTTTTCTTCTTTCTCCAATCTTTCAAAATTTCAGGAAAGAATTCAATAAATCAAAATAGCTGCATACAAATGCAGAGCATGGGTGTTTTAATTGAAGAATAAGACTTACATCAAAAGATCTCATCTCTAAATTGTAGCATCTAAGTGCCAGGAAGCCATTGAGAATGGACTTAGGCTATGTGGAGGCAGATGGCAATACTGACCTCACACAATGTATTTTTGTTTGTCTGTTTACTTGTGAAGTCGGCCTGATTGTCCCATTGGCCTTGGAAGTGATGCATTGAATCTCTTTCTGAGAAATGAAATGACAAACATACTTTCATCTTAAAAATAAAAAAAACATGGGTAAGGTAACAAAATCAGTTAAAAATACTAAATAGGAGAGAAGAGAGAAATATAACATGGACAAAGTATAGGACTGAATATTGGAGGAACAAGTGTCCTAAGCAAACCTTTTCTCTGGTAATGTCTCAGCACCTCTGAATACATTTCCTTATGCTTTGGTTGCAGGAACTATACTGAATCATCTCAAATACTTTTCTAATTCTTCTGATTCCTTAGCTTATGCTTGTTCAATAACTGGTACTCTGTAAGGAAATGAAAATAAAAGGATAAAATGGAATCAAAATGTATGAATCATTCTAAGTTGTTGATAAATTTGCAGACCGACTGGGGAGACAGAGATATCAATGGAAAACCAAATTGTATGTGCCTGCTAAACTGCTCGCATGACACATGGTCAAAGACAACATAGTGGACATGGGGAGGATGTGGTGAAGGATGGAGGACAGACAGTGACAATGAAGAATGGGAGGAAGGTGTACAGTCACAGAGGAGACAAATGAGGTATTCCCAATGTGGTCAGATTAGGTGCAGATCTCAGGATGGGTCTGAGCTGGGGAAGCGTTCCGAAAGGGGATAATCACAGGGTCCTATATCAAGGCATGGAGATGGTAAATTAGAGTAGATTCAGAATAACCTGATTATAAATTTCCATCTAAGCAGGGAGACTATGAACTTTATAATCCTAAGTGGGATATGCTTAAGAGAAAAATAGGGATCATTAGGGAACCTGGGTGGCTCAGTCAGTTAAGCATCTGACTCTTGATTTCAGCTCAGGTCATGATCTCATGGTTCATGTGATTGAGCCTCGCATTGGGCTCTGTGCTGACAGTACAGAGCCTGCTTGGGATTCTGTTTCTTCCTCTCCCCTACTCGCTCTCTCTCTCTCTAAAAATAAATAAACTTAAAAAAAGAAGGGACCATTAATAATTACTGTAGAATAATGGGTGTAACTGGTACTATCTCAAGAAAGCTTAGATGATCCCAGGTAAACTGAGGCCTATGTTTGTTCATCTGCTTATAAGGAACACACTACTTTCCCCTGTATACGTGGAAACTACTGAATCCTAGATTGAAATTACAAAGACTTTATTCAGGTAGTAAAAGTGGATCCTGCTTGGATATGGTCTGCTCTAAATTTTAGTTCTCTCTCAGTCAGCTCCCTACAGACACAAACATATGATATGGCATTTGTTATGTTGCAGATATTTCCTGTGTGGGATTGCTAATTATACCTAAGGGAACAGAAGACGCTCCCTGAGAGCAGAAACATGATGTGAGGGGGATAAACTATTGAGCTAGATCTACACATGGAGAGGAGAGATGGAAGAAATCAAGGACTGTAAACAATTCTAAAAATTGTCTTCGAATATATACTGACATTTCCAGATGGATCTCTTAGCTCCATTTTCCCTGACATTTATGTGCACAGTTCCATTCTCTGAAATCTCTGCATTTTGCTCCTAGTGGATGATGCGTGGTGATTCTCAAAGACGCCAATGCTCAGTGTGAGCACGGCTCCATGCTTGGCTCATTCCGTGGCCAACGTTCCTCTCTGCCCAGAGCACCACTCACTTTGAAAGTCAGCTAGTCAGAAGCGCAGACGGAACAAGATAAATACAGTCCCTGCTCTCATGGAGCTTGTTTTCTGGCAAGGAAGGAACATGATTATCAGTCAGATCCTATGAAGGAGAAGTTCAGAATTTTATGGCGGCTGTAAGTAGGTGATCTCCCCTTAGCCAGGACACCAGATAAACTAGCTTACATATTAATGGTTATAATAATACAACAATAAAAATAACTGCCATTTACTAAGAACCTATTATGCATGAAGCGCTGTTCAAGGGCCTATACAAGCATCTTGAATCCTTCCAGAACTCTGTGGTATCGGTAGTATTATCACCACATGACACATGAAACATGTGTGGCTTTGAAAGGTGATGTGACTTTCACAGCACCATGTGACTGGTAAATAGCAGAGCTGGGACTCAGACTGGTGTCTGCCTGGGTCCAAAGCCCTCATGCCTTCCTTGCGCAATATTTGGTTTTTCTGAACCCTAATCTCTTCATCTGTGAAACGAGGGTGTGAAAAGCTAGGTCACAGCAGTGAGGATTGCATGTGATAATGTACAAAACAAGAAAACAAACAAATAAATGCCTAGTACAGGGCCTTACACATGACCAGATGAGATGTCCCAGCCTCTTTGAGGTCTGCATCTCAGAATCAAAGTATTCTGAGTACATATTCCTTCACTCCTTCCATTGGCTTTTCCATCTTTCACATTGTAGCCTTGATTGCATTTCTACAAACTACTCTTCCCACTGGCACCCAACAGTTCTTGTCCTAATTCCCAAAGTAACAATAGTAATGAGAAGAATCATCTCATAGAGGATATCAATTTAGCACTAACTATGTTGTATATATTTTACAAATACATTGGCCCTTGCAACATGGGGGTGAGTCAGTCAAAAATTTGTGTATAACCTGTAACTCCGCAAAACCTTAGCCGCTAAGAGCCTACTGTTGACCAGAAGCCTTACCAGTAACATAAACAGTTGATAAGCACATATTTTTTGTATGTTATATGTATTGTATAATGTACTCTTATAATAAGTAAGCTGAAGGAAAGAAAATATTATTCAGAAAATCATAAGGAAGAGAAAATACACTCCCAGTGCTATGCTGTAAAAAAATCCATACATAAGCGGACCTGTGCAGTTCAAAGGGTCCTGTGTTCAAGGGTCAAATGCATTATGTAATTGAATCTAAGCAACCTCGGTGACAGGCTCTTTATCTATATATGGAGTGGAGAATACTAGAACACAGAGAGCTTAATGAGCTGTCCCCAATTCTACCGTCAGTCAAGGTCAGAACTGGATTCAAATCCACTGTTCATGTCTAGACCACATATTCTTTATCACTTACTACAGTTGAGACAATTCGAGGATCTTAGAATATCCCATGAGTTAGAATTTACCTACACATTCAGATTATCCTCCAAGTTAAACAATTAAGATAATTTGATAGAAGTTTGGAAGAAAACTATTCTCTCCCTTAAACCCCCACTTAACTAAGCAAGACCCTGTCTAATCCCAGAAGCCATTATATATGGAAATATGAGCTTTGGGGAATTCAAAGTTGCAAGGGGAGGTCAGTAATGAGGAGAACATTTTAGAACAGAGGCAAAGGACGCTGCCTGAAAAACATGGGCTAAAACAATAATATAAAGGAAAGCAGTGGTGGAAAGGTAAGGTGATTTGATACCAGCTGGAGGGAGCATATGGAGAGCAGAAAGGAATGAAGGCAAAGGCATATCAGGTTTCAAAGCCATGAAATCAGCAGGGATACAGAAGACCTGGGCAGGGACTGAGCGTGCAGAAGAAAATTTTTTTTTGCTGTTGTTTTAGAGTAATTTTTTAAAAAGAGAACCAGAAGTATATGGGCTCTGAATGCCACACCCAGAATGTCCTAAGATGGTGGAGAATGTGCTCATCAGATCTGAACCTAGGAAAATGCCTGGGGAAATGAGGAGAAAAGACAAATATATTTTATTCTCAGTTACTGGGGAATTAGGAAAGAGGGACAAAGGAAAGAACAAATGTATTTGTAAACTTTCATGTCAAGTCAGCTGAAATAATATGTAACTCTATAAGTTTTCCCAAAGTTTGTCAAATTTTAATAAGGTCAGTGCATCTCCTCCATGGCTTCAGGCTTGCGGTGTCCTTACTGGACACAGATGTGGCCTCGGCCCAGGGCTCCAGCAACTTCTCATAGGTTTCTGTGCCCTTCATCTCCTCAGCCTGGTGTGACAGTGGTTTTCTGCTACAGCCACGCAATGGTTGGCTCGTTGCTCCCCGTTCACTCTCAGAAACTCACCACCTGTGTGATTCTCTGTCCCCCTTCTCTCTGTTGCGACTACAGTGTCCTTAAAATATTCCTTTGTCAGGAAGGGGGTAGATGCATTAGTTTTCTTGTACCTTTGTGTGAACGAACTGCCACAAACTGGGTGGCTTAAAACAAGGCATTTATTTTCTCACAGTTCAGAAAGTCACAAGGCCAAAAGCAAAATGTCAGCGGGGCTGGACCCTCCTGGAGGCTCCAAGGGGATAATCTGCTTCAGGCTTCTCTCCCACTTCTGGTGGTACTCCAACCTATGGTGTTCCTTGGCTTAACATATATCACCTGGTCACTGCCCCTGACTTCTCATAACATTCTTTTCTATGTTTCCCTGTCTCAACTGCCCCTCTCTTTTCTCTTCTAAGGACATTAGTCATTGGATTAAGGACCTACTCTAAATCCAGGATGATTTCATCTTGAGATCCTCAAGTTAATTATATTTGCAAAGACCTTATTCCAAAGAAGGTCACATATACAGGTACTGGGAGTTATGACTTGGACATATCTTTTTGGGGCCACTATTCAATCTGCGACAGGTTGTCCTGTTTTTCTGTTTAGACCATAAGAGACAGAATGGTCCCTGCTCTCACATTCTTACGTGTCATAGTCCAATAGAATGTTCTATGATGGTAGACTTGTTTCTGTCTCCACTGTCAATTCAGTGGCCATTAGCCATATGTGGCTGTTGAGTACTTGAAATATGGCTAGTGGAACTGAGCAACTGCATTTTACAATTTATTTCACTTGGATTAATTTAAGCTTAAGTAGTTACATGTGTCTGGAAGCTATTGCATTGGACAGAGAGCAGTTCTATAAGGAAAAGTCAGCAAACACAAGTCACATTAAGTCAGTGTAATGATCGTTATGAAAGTGGATGGCTTTCAGGAAAGTGGAGTCAGTGACAGTCACAAAAACAATGACATGAGAGTGGGGCTTTGTCGGGCTGGAAAGTGACTCTTAGATACCAAAATAACATGTGTGAAGACACAGAGGAGAGAAGAGAGAAGGAAATGCCATACAATATCTTGAGCACAGGGTCTGGGCATAAGTGAGGCTGCAAAGGTAACTTGTAGACAACTCAGTTACCATGCCGGAGAATGGGAACTCTGTCCATGGTTGTAAAAGAGGAGAGTAAAACATTCACATTTATTTTTATTTATGCTTTCCAGCTTTATTGGGGTATAATTGACAATGTATATGTTTAAGGTGTACAACCTGATGATTTAATATACATATACATTTCCCAATGATTGCCACAATCAAGCTAATTAATATATCCATTGCTACTTCACATTTTTACCATTTTGTGTGTCGGTGTTTGGTGAGAACACTTAAGATCTACTGTCTTAGCAAATCTCAAATCTACCATACCGTATTAACTATAGTCACCATGCAATACGGCAGATCCTCTAGAACTTTGTCATCCTGTACGACTGAAATGTTGTCTGTACCCTTGGACCATGCATTGCCCCTATTCCCAGCCCCTGGAACCCACCATTCTACTGTTTGCTTTTAAGAGTATGACTTTTTTAGATTCCACATGTAAGTGAGATCATACTTTAAAAACATAATGTTACCTGGAGGCAAAATGGAAATTAAATTGGAGCAGGGGGAGCCCAGAACAAAGTTTCCTATTCTAGTGTTCTGTTAATATATATATGGCATGTGCCAAACAGTAACCCCGATTTAAGAGTTGAGGAGAATGTGCAGAGTTTATATATGAGAATGATGTACATGTTTCAATTCTGTGTGTGCAAACTAGTTAGTAAAGGCACTGCATTCCTTAAAGCATGAAAGCCTTTTAAAAAATCTCTTTTTCTGGGGCACCTAGGTGGCTCAGTTGGCTAAGCGTCCAACTCTGGATTTTGGCCCAGGTCATGATCTCATGGTTTGTGGGTTCGAGCCCTGCATCGGACTCTGCAATGACAGCTCGGAGCCTGCTTGAGATTTTCTTTCTCTCTGTCCCTCTTCTGTTCTCTCTCTCTCAAAATAAGTGAGTAAACTTAAAAATATTAAAAATCTCTTTTCTAATTTCCGAGGCAGTGGAGGTATTACATGCAGTATGTATGTAAAAAAGGAATATCAAGAACCCCTGTGGTAGTTCACCTTCTACCCAGAATCACTTTGAAGGATGGCAAAGCCGTCCGTCTTTCCATGGTAGGCCCTTTAGAATTGGTGACAGTAGTAATTCTCCTTGTAATTCTTGGCTAATGCATTAGCATTCATGGTAATTCCTGCCATTAGACAGGTCTGCCGTGCACCATGGTGGTTTCCACTCTGTAATTGTAGGGATCCTCATTAATCTAAAAGAATATTATGACATTGTGAGCTTACAGGAGAGACAATTCATGACTGACACAATAAATGCTTAAATTATGCTGCTTTTGATGATGAGAGATCCAGAGCTGCGTTTTTTTTAACTTTTGGAAAATTAGGATTTAGCAGCTGTTAGGAAAATTTCTTGTATAATGAAAGTGGATGGCGTTCAGACACAACCAATTCCAGGCCTGCCTTGAGGAAACCTTTTATTTCAGGAAGAGATTAAAATTTCAAAGCTGTTTTCTGGTGGCGTTTTTATTGATAAACCTGCATTTAAAGCAGAGCTTTAAAAAATGCATGAGATGCACATAGCCAGAACATACCATGTTAGACGCTGCTGCCTGAAGCCTGGAGCTCACAGAATTTTACAGACTGCTCTGGACAGTCTCCAAGATGTGTTTTGACATGTGTTAAATATTTTACACCCAGCTCTACTTGATGAAAAAGAGTTGACTTTGGGAGTGGGGGGAAGGTAGGTTTCCCTTTTGTTATTAAGTAGGTAAAAGATGTTTGCTTTTTCTTTCTTTCTTTTTTTTTTTACTGTGAAAAAGAAAGGCATAGATTTAAATTTAGACAAAACATAAAGTAAAAGGACTTCTCTCTGGTATCTTCACTTCATATATAAGCTATCATCCATATGGTTCTCATAGATAACTTGCTGTGTGTAAAATCTTAAAAATTTAGACTTGCTTTACTTTTATCAGTAAGAACATTGAAGCCCAGAAAGGTAGTGACTCTTTCAAGTTCTCTGATTCTTGATGGTGATCTAGGGGAAAAACAAACCTTATTTTCCTCTTTTCTGGTCCAGTACTTTTTTGCAACATTGTGCTGAAATCAATCAGCCAGTACGTGTTTAATATCCGCTCAGTGCCTCTCATTGTACTATTAGATCAGAAATGACTTTGACACCAGAAGTTTGCAATTCTCTGGATAACTAGCACACATGAAATTATTCTCAACATCACCAGCCATCAGGGAAATGCATATCAAAGCGACAGTGAGATATCACCTCACACCTATCAGAATGGCTGTCATCAAGAGGACAAGAGATACAAGAGTTGGTGGGGATGTGGAGAAAAGGGAGCCCTTGTGCACTGTTAGTGTCTGGCGCAGTCACTGTGGAAAAGAATATGGAGTTTCCTCAAAAAATTAAAAATGGAACTACTAAAAGATCCAGCAATTCCACTTCTGAGTATATATCCAAAGGAAATAAAAACAGAATATTGATAAAGTATCTCTACCCCCATATTTATTATGGCATTATTCTTAATAGCCAAGATGTGGAAACAACCTAAGTGCCTACGTGCACATGAGTGTGTGTGTGTGTGTGTGTGTGTGTGTGTGTATACACACAATGGAATATTGTTCAGCTATAAGAAAGAAGGAAATACTGCCATTTGCAACAACATGCATGGACCCCGAGGGCACTATGCTAAGTGAAATAAGTCAGACTGAGAAAGACAAATACTATATGATATTACTTACATGTGGAACCTAAGAAACCCAGACTCTTAGAAAGAAATAGAGAGTAGAGGTTACCAGGGGCTAAAGCTAGTAGATAAAAGATAAAAACGTTCTGGAGATCTAAAGGACAGCAGAGTGGTTATAATTAACAACACTATTATAACTCTGAAGTTGTTATGAGACTAGGTCTTAATTGTTCTCACCACAAAAACAAAACAAAACAAAACAAAAAAACAAGTGACATGATAGAAATGTTAGCTAACTCTACAGTGGTATTATATTGCAATACATGTGTGTATCAAATCAACACATTGTACATCTGAAATGTATACCGTGTTATTTGTCAATGACATCTCAATTTAAAAAATGATAGATCTAGATAAGCAACAGAGAGGAATTTATTCCATGTTGGGAGGATGGAATGACCACCAGCTAAGAAACATGATAATACAGGGGGAACATGGAGTATAAAGGCCAGTCCTATAGAACAGACTCTGGGCAAGGCAAATAAGCTATCTCAACTGTATAAATAATGCATTGATAACTGGAAATAATGCCTTATCAGAAATACCTATGCATTTCTGCTTAGGGCTATGTGATTCTGTGTAACCTCTCTCATTACTTATTAACTCAAGTGGAATTCGTTTCGAATTAATGATATGTAGGGATTTCAGTGGTTTGTTGGTCAGCTTTATCTCTCCTCCTGAGAGAACATATGGAAATGAGGAACAGTGTCTTATCTAGGCAGCTGATATGACCTCACCATATGGACACACTTACTCAGGATAAAGACTTGAGAAACTTTGTTGAATTTCACACACCCTCTGTACTGTCAGAGGAAGACTCTCTAATTGACAGGGCATTTCTAAGAATAGGTGCCCTTTTGCCATTCCAGAAACACTTCACTCTCTAGAGAGAAGGTCAAAAATATTCTCCCCTCACTAGCGAATAGGTTTTGTGTTGACAGCTCCTGATGCCAGTGGGATCTATTAAATTAGTTTCTATCAAACTCTGAATATTTCAAAACATAACTCAAGGTGGACACTCTGTACCCCAGAGAAGCATGCTCAGAGAAAAGCTAATATTCTAACCGATGCTGTGGACTTGTTCTCACTTCCTGTCTCACCGACAAGGACTTCTTTTCCAAAGTGATCAGTTTCATTAAAACTTTGTATTGTCCACGCCACTTAACTTGTGTCAGTTTTCCAAGAATGGAGTGTATGAGTTTTCTGCTTTAATTTTTAAGTTTACTTCATATTCTATATTATGCATGCAGAGATTTTAAAACAAAATTTGAACTTTTGTTAAATTTTAAGGACAATGATCCATGATCCCTTCGTTAGCCAATATATAAAAACACAAAGAAAACACTAAATTTCCCTGGGTTTCTAGTAGTAACCACTGTTAACACATGATTCCAGACAGAAAGTTTGCTACCTAAATAGATGGGTGGACAGATCAACAGAAATAACTTTATAAAAAGAAATGATGCTACATGTGCTTTAAAAAAAACAAAAGGTCCCACAAAAAGATGAGAAAAAAACAAAAGAAAAATGAGTTATAATAAAAGGGATATAATCCCCAAATTCCAAATAAACATTTTTTTCCATTTTATTTTGCTGCAAGAGATACTATTTCTATGGATTCTCAAGGCAAACGATCTTGAAAAATATTGAGAAATTGAAGCCATGTTATTTTTTTTAAACTGCATTCCTTAGTTTCAATTACTAGAAATAAAAGGAAATAAAGAATAAGACAACAGCACTTTCCCAATAAGTATTTTTAAGTTACTTTTCTATTTGTGTTTGTAAAAATGACATTATATTCTATAATTATAATTCCTATACTTGTTTGGTGCAGATTCTATAGTTAGAAGGATTAATGCTCCCTCCCCCGACTTGATTCCTGTGTTCTTTATTTCTGATTTAGCGATTGCTTGGATAAATGTCATCACCTTCGCTTTCCCAGCTGTCTGCAGAGGACTTCTATTTGCTGTTTGCCTCTTGCCTTTCTACACTTGGAGTGATGACTGTTAGATCCATGGCTTGGTAGATACTGAACCATGGTCTTCCAAGGTTAAGTGTTGCTGTATATGTTCTCTCACAGCTCAGCCTCTCACTACGATTTCCCACAATATTAATCATATCAGCTGAACTACATGGTTTATATTTTTATTGAAAATATATTTTCCAGAAACATCAATTATCCTTTTGATGTGGGTTGGTTGCTCTCCAGGACTGCTGTCATCCTTCACCATAATTCTGTGTCGGTGTCCCTAATTAATGACTCTCCTATCGACCTCTTTTTTGGTTTATTCCTGTATATTGGCAAATCCCATTCTGCAGTTGTACGGTGAGGTTATAAAAATTGCACAGGAAGCAGAGAGCACTGGGGGGCCCATCTTTCGGGTCACAATATTACAATTCAACTAGTCGTCTTCTACAGCTGGTCCACAATGGTCTTTCTAGGCTCGCCTATCATTACTGTTCTTGATGTCTTCTTCCCTTTTTTTCTTATTTTATTCTTTCTCTTCTAGTTGTTATTTTTCTATTGTATAATAGTTCTTGGTCTACTCCATAATTCTGACAGAGTTTTCTTCCTTTCAGTAATGCCAATAAAATCCAGTTATTCTGATTCTTGATTATTAATTTGTGAAGCCTTCTTTAAAACTTTATGGGATCTAGTCTTTTGATTCCTGGAATTATGAAATTTCATAGTAATGTGCTATTGGTGCAAAAAAAAGCTCTTGAATGATTTTTTTCTTTATTTTTTTTCCTGCTCTCTCTGGGGAATTATTATTATTCAGATATTGGACCTTCTGGACTAGTTATTCAATTTTCTTAATTTTCTCTTCCTTTTTGTCTCTTTTGCTCTATTTAGGGAATAGTTTCTCAATTCTACACTCCAAACTTTCTGTAATTGAGAGGTATTTTTAAAATAACTACTGACATGTTTAAATTTCTGAGGGTCTTTATTTACCTATTATTCCTATGTCATTTCATTCTGTTCTTGTTTCATGAATGAAATGTTTCTTCTTATCTCTCCAATGATATAAATAGTAGATTTAATTTTTTTCTTTCTATATTTGTCTTCTCTCTACAAATCATTTTTTCTTCTATTTTCTTGTTAGAGATGTTACATATGAGAAGTTTTCTTCAAGAGTTTGGAAATTCTCAGTTTTGAGGCTCATGATTAAGGTGTGTGTGTGTGTGTGTGTGTGCGTGCATGTGCGTGTGTGTGTGTGTGTGTGTGTGGTTAAAAGGCTAATTAGAAGTTTTCAGGACATAGTGGGGCTTGTCAAACTGAGCTTTACTATATGGTAATCTGTTAGGCTATTTGTTGAACCCAAGTTCAGGATCTTTAGATCTTTTCTGGAGGGCTGATTGGCTTACTTAAGAAGGACTCTTTCAGGGGGTGCCTGGCTGGCTTAGTTGGTGTGTGTGATCTCATGGACATGAGTTCAAGCCCCACATTGGGCGTGGAGCCTAGTTAAAACTGAAAATTAATTTAAAAATAGCTTTTTTTTTAGAGAGGACTCTTCCAGTCTTCTGTCTAGAAAGTGAGAGTCTGGCTCTAGGGTAGTGGGACACAATGAATTCCTCTAGGTTCCTGGGCCTTTTGAGGATTTTAGAATATGAATTACACTTTTTTTTTT
>CM053577.1:136768269-136943820 GCA_028646485.1 Cryptoprocta ferox | reverse complement strand
AATGGCCAGATTTCATTCTTTCTCATGGCCATGTAGTATTCCATTGTATAGATGAACCACATCTTCCTGATCCATTCATCAGTTGATGGACATTTAGGCTCTTTCCATGATTTGGCTATTGTTGAAAGTGCCGCTACGAACATTGGGGTACAAGTGCCCCTATGCATCAGCACTTCTGTATCCCTTGGGTAAATCCCCATGAATTACACTTTTTAATATTCTTGGATATTTAGTGCACATTGATATGTTTTCTGGTTTTGAATAATTTTTACTATTTTCACTTCCTGTCTTCTCACATGGCTTCATGTTAAAGGAGTATCTTCATTATAGTTGTTGTGATTTTTAGAATGGAGTGAACTTATTTGTATATATTCAACTTAATATCTTACCCTTGGAGTCTATCATATTATTTTAATTTTACTGATTTCCCTTTTTCATTTAAACTTGCTGAAATTATTTCAAGTCATTTCTTAATTGTGCTAAATTAATTTTCAACTGGGTCCATTTTATTCTGTGTTCTTGGCAATCTGTTTAACAATAGCCACATTATTTAGCACATGAGACCCAGTACAGAAGATAGAATTTTTACTCTCATTCCAGAGATGAGAAATGAAATCACCCCGGGGTTATTTAATTTGCCCAGTATTGCACAGTTAGTACAGGGAGGAGTTAGGCTTCAAACTCAGGAAATGTTATTCCATGCATGTGCTAATAACCACTATAATATTCTAGCTCTGTGATGTTATTGTACTTTCTTATTTATAACCTGAAAAATTCCCATTCTATAATTTTATAATTTTATTTATGAAATCTACTTTTGTTGGGGCACCTGGGTGGCTCAGTCGGTTAAGCGTCTGACTTCGGCTGAGGTCATGATCTCGCAGTCAGTGAGTTCGAGCCCCATGTCAGGCTCTGTGCTGACAGCTCAGAGCCTGGAGCCTGTCTTCAGATTCTGTGTCTCCCTCTCTCTCGGCCCCTCTCCTGCTTACACTCTGTCTCTCTCTCTCAAAAATAAATAAACATTGAAAAAAAGAAATTTACTTTTGTTGACTTTTATTCTTATTACATTCTTCGATACTATAAAACATTGCTGGGACATTGTCTTCTTTTTCTTGCTTTCATTGGCTTTCATATCAGGTGTTTTCACTTCATAGCAAGCTGTACCACTTTAATCATTACTATATTCATTATTACTACTTCAAAATAGTATTCTTTTACAATTAACATAACTTTCCCCCTTCCCAGTACACTCATGCTTAATGTAAGCAAAGTTAATAGTTTGCATATTGTGTGGATGACACCTAATAGATGTTCATTTATCCTCAGCTGGAATATTGTGTCTGTCTTTTTGAACTACCATTTAAGAGATGGGTAAAGCTTTTCCTTGAGTTGCCTTTAATCAATATAAAGATTCCCTGATGGGAGACTTTGAATGAGTTTTTCTGTTCTTAGCTACTTTTTAAGTGAACTGCATCACTGCCTGATATACCTATAAAGTCCTTCAACTTGGTCCTTCAGCCAACACCATACCCTGGAAGATCCTTTGAGGCCCTTGTCTGTGCTAAAGTCCTGGAGTGGTTTGATGGACTTCTAAAAATAGCAATTTAATGCATCCATGCCAAAAGCTCTTGTAAACATACTACCTCAGACAGCCTTTCATTTGCAGAATGTTTATGAATTCTTAAGATGTTGTCCACTTAGATTCCTTCTCTGCACCTTCTCTGAGGTAGAGATCGTATAGAGGCAAGATTGAGAGATTAGGACTTTAGCCATAAACACGTCTCTTTCTAGTTAGGGACATGATCCTTGTAGTTTATAGCTTGAGACTATGAACTATTTTCTCATTAGGTAAGCTAGTAAATTTTTGGTGGATTTTTTAAAAAAGCATTTTTAATTGTTTAATTATAGAGTAGGGCAGAGGTATTCTGTAATCCAGTTTCTCTCCACTACTTCATTTTAATGATATTGGTACTCACCTTCAAAATCTATCAGAAATAGAGACAGAGAGACAGAGAGTAAAGGGGGAAGGGTCAGAGAGAGAGAGAGAGAGAAAGAGAGGGAGACACAGGATCTGAAGCAGGCTTCACGCTCTGAGCTGCCAGCACAGATCCTGATGTGGGGCTTGAACCCATGAATTGGTGAGATCATGATCTGAGCTGAAGTTGGACAGTTAACCAACTGAGCCTCCCTGGTGGCCCCAGAAAGTCAACCTTGTTTAAAAAAAATAGAGATTAGAGATGACCTCAGTGTAAAGGGGTAGGATAAAGTTTTGTCCCTTCTAGGGGGTAAGGGAAATAGGGAAGAGGAAAAAAAAAGTATTTTCTTTATCCTTCATACATTGATGGACACTTCCATACCTTGGACAATTCTACACCTTAGCTATTGTGAATAAATGCTGCTATGAACATGGAAGTATAAATATCTCAATGGGATAATGATTTAATTCCCTTTGAATATATACCCAGAAGTGGGATTGCTGGAATACATGGTAGTTCTATTTTTAATTTTTTTGAGGAATTTCTATATTGTTTTCCATAGTGGCTGAACCAATTTAAATTCTCACCAACAGTGTAGAAAAGTTCTCTTTTCTCCCTATGATTGCCAGTGTTTATTATCTCTTGTCTTTTTGATAATACTAATTCTAACAGGTATGAGGTGCTATCACATGTACTTTTGGTTTACATTTCCCTGACGATTGGAAATGTTGAGCACCTTTTCATGTGTCTGTTGACAATTTTGTATGTCTTCTTTGGAAAAGGGTCAATGTATGTCCTTTGCCCATTTTTTAAATTGGGTTATTTGTTTTTCTACTATTGAGTTGTATACGTTTCTTATATATTTTGGATATTAACACCTTATTGGACATGTGGTTATCTTCTTGTAATTGATTTCTGTTTCATATCATTGTGTTTGCAAAAGATACTTGTTATGATTTCAGTCTTCTTAAATTTATTAAGACTTTTTCTTATGACCTCAAATGATTTATCCTAGAAAATGTCCCATGTGCACTTGAGAAAAACGTGTGTTCTGCTACTGTTATATGGAATGTTCTGTATATGACTGTTAGGTCAATTTGGTCTATACTATTGTTAAAATCCACTATTTCCGTATTGATTTTCTGTCTGGATGATCTATCCATTGTTGAAAGTAGGGCATTGAAGTCCCATATTATTGTATTGTTGACTGTTCTTTCAGATCAGTTGATATTTGCTTTATGTATTTAGGTGCTTTATGTGGGGTTCACAAATACTTACAATTGTCTCATCTTCTTATGATTGACTCCTTTATCATTGTTGAAAACTTTCTTTGTCTTTTGTTACAGTCTTTGGCTTGCTTTCTTTTGATTTCCTTTTGCATGGCACATCTTTTTCACTTTCAGTCTATGTGTGTCCTTCAGGCTGAGCTGATTGCCTTGTAGGCAACATGTAACTGTGTCTTGTTTTTTTGTTTTGTTTTGTTTTGTTTTTAATACATTCAGACACTCTATGGTTTTTGCTTGAAGAATTTAGTCCATTTACATTTGAAGTTATTATTGGCAGATTGGGACTTTCTATGGTCAATATTCTAACTGTTTTGTAAGTTTGTTTTGTTTTGTTTTGTTTTGTTTTAGAGATAGAGAGAGCCTGCATGTGTGTAAGAGCAGGGTGGGGAGAGGCAGAGGGAGAGAGAGAGAAAGAGAGAAAGAGAGAGAATCTTAAGCAGGCTCCTAGTTGAACATGGAGTAGGACTCAGTCCCACGAATCTGGGACCACGACCTGATGATCAAACTCAAGAATCAGATGCTCACCCAACTGAGCTACCCAGGTGCCCCATTTTTTGTGTTTGTTTGTTTGTTGTAATTCCTTTGTTCATTTCTTTCTCTTTTAGTCTCAATCTTTGTAACTTGATGATTTTCAACAGTGATATGCATTAATTCCTTTATCTTTTGTGTATCTATTTAGGCTTTTGTTTTGAGATTACATGTACTTACATAAAACATCTTATATTTTTGATGTCCATCTTAAGTTGATAATAACTTAATTTTGAACACATAAAAAAGCTTCTCCATCCCCACATTTTATGTCTTTGATGTCACAGTTTGCATCTTTTTACATTGTGTATCCATTAACAAATTGCTGCAGTCATGATTATTTTTAATATTTTTGTTTTAATCTTCATACTAGATTTATAAGTGGTTTACCCATTACCATTACAACATTAGCATATTCTGAATTTAACTATGTATTTACCTTTATCACTGAGCTTTATACTTTCATCTGTATTTGTGTTACTAATTAGCATCTTTTCATTTCAGCTTGAAGACCTTTCTTTAACATTTCTTATGAGACTGCTCTAGTGCTTCAGCTTGCTTGTCTCAAATACTCATTACCTCTACTTCAATTCTGAACGACAGCTTTGCTGGGTATATTATTATTTTGCATGGCTTTTTTTTTCCTTTTAGCACTCTAATTATATCACCCCGATCCCTCTGGTCTACAAGGTTTCTGATGAAAAATCTTCTGACAGTCTTATGGTGATTCCCTTGTACATAACAAGTTGTTCTCTTGCTACAATTTAAACTGTCTCCTTGTTTTTAAGTTTTTTCCTTGTCTTTAATTTTTGACAAATTAATTATAATGTGTCTCAGTGTAGGTCTTTTTGGATTCCTGTATCTGGTGTCTGTTAGTGCTTCCTGGATCTGGATGTCTGTTTCCTTCCTCAGGTTAGGGAATTTTCAGTCATTATTTCTTTGAATAAGCTTTCTACCCCTTTCTCTCTTTCTTTGCCTTCTGGGACTCTCTATAATGCAATTATTGATTCATTGGGTGGTGTCCTATTAGTCCCTTAAGCTGTCTTGACTATTTTTCTATTATTTTCTTATCTTTTTGCATCCCTGAATGAATCTTACTCCATTGTCTGAGTTCTCTGATCCTTTCTTTGATCTAGTTTATTGTTGATTCCTATATTGAATTTTATGGCTCAGTTATTGTATTCTTCAGCTCTGATTTTTGTTTGGAATTTTAAAAAATATATTTTCTATCTCCTAGTGAAATTCTCACTTTGTTCATGTATTGCTTTCATGGCCTTGGTGAGCATCTTCAT
The DNA here is from genome assembly GCA_028646485.1 of Cryptoprocta ferox. Lineage (NCBI taxonomy): Eukaryota > Metazoa > Chordata > Mammalia > Carnivora > Eupleridae > Cryptoprocta > Cryptoprocta ferox. Next base: position 136,938,738 of record CM053577.1, on the reverse strand, counting down.
GGCCATTAGTTTGAACTCTCTGAGATAAATCACTTGTCTTCATTGTATTAAGATCTGTTCCTGGAATTTCATCTAGTCCTTTTGGAATATATTCCTCTGTTTCTTCATTTTTCCTTGCAGCTCTATTAGTTTCTGTGCATTAGATAAAGAGACACCTCTTCCAGTCTTAACAGAGATCTCATGTAAGAGACAAGCCCTGTCACTCAGTCAGCCCAAGCTCCTAGTTTTCTCTCAAACATTTGTGATTGTCCAAGCTTCCTTCTTTGTTCTTACTGGCTCCCTATAGTTGAGGGCATGCCAAAACTTATCAGTGTCCAAAAGGGGAGCATTGCAGTCAGAACCTAGATGCAGGATGATTAGAAGCTGGACCCCAAGGCAATAGCTGGGAAAGTATGTAGTTAAGTCTCTCCTAGTGAGAAACTGATAGATGGGCATTTTTGCCTGTTCCCTCTGTGTTGGCCCAAGTTCATAGCTGCAGAGATTCTCTTAGAGCACCCATTAAGAGCTGTGTTTGTTTGCGCCAGTCCAGTAGGGCTTGTGAATTCCAAGTCTCATTGACTATCAGAACCTATCCGTACATGTCTGCATCTCTTAGGTGACTGACACAAAACCTGGGGCTCCACGTGTGTGTACTAGCTCCTTCTATGGAGTTACTGGTGACTTGGTTTTATTACTGGAGTAGACTAGGTGGAGAAAGCATGAGAGGTGTCTGCCAGCTTCCATAGTCTCCAGGAAAAATCACAGCTGCCATTAGAGGCTTGCTAGATTAGAAGGCTGGACCTCATGAGAAACTTTAAAATATGCAGATAAGCCTCTTTTAGTGAAATTGAGAGACTGGAGATTTTCCTTGTACCTTGTCTGCTGAGTCCTGAGGAGTGTGAATGCTCCTGCACCTGTTAAGAATTGCTTCTTTGTTTGCTCTAGCCTGCCAGTCTCAGGGGCACAAGCCCTATTGATTTTCAGAGAAAGGTGTTTTAGGATACCATCTCTTCCTTGGGAGTCTCAAAAGCTGGCTTGCTATCTGGTTTCCAAGCCCCTCACTCCTCAGGGAGAAACTAGGAGTTGGGGGTCCCTTTCTGACTGTATGGCACTGTGTTAGGGGTGGGGTTTATGGCAAAGTGTACCTCAGTCTTTCTTATTCATTTTGATATGAGCATTTTCTTATTCATCTAACGTGTAGGAGTGACTCATCTAGTTTCTAAATCTCCTGAAGAAGGAATTACCCCAAGTGTACTGTACATTCAGTGATCCATGGGAGGAGGGGACCTCAGGAGCCTCCCCTGTTGCTCTCTTGGTTGACTTGGAATGTCTTGCAATTTTCCCCATTCACTCAAAGGAAACGTTGCTAAGACAGGCATTAAAAATACGAGCATCTTTTCTTTTTAAGTCTGGAAATCATTGTTTTTAATTACTCTTTCCTGCACTCAAAGCATGCATTATCTTCTTACTGTATGAATAGGATAACTCGTTATATTGTTTTGGGGAAAATTTATTCAATATTCATGTAGGTTGTGATCGCCTTTGAGTCATGCATCTACTAAAACTTGGTTCTGTCAGTATTCAATTATGTGGTCATCACCATTTGCTTAATGATTCTGAAATGCCCAATTATTAGTTTTCAGTGACACTGAGTACTAATTGCAAAAGTAGCTCTCTTAATTGCCGAGCCTGTGCCCTTTAAATGTGCTTTGAGTGGTCCTAATAACCCAGAAGGCCAGTTTTTTTATCCCAGTTTTAAGCAGAAAATTTGAGACTCAGAGAAGATAACCCTCATACCTAAGTTGTTGTTGTTGTTGTTGTTGTTGTTGATAAGGAATTGAGTGAAATTTTTAATTTTTTTTTAACATTTATTTATTTTTGAGAGAGAGAGAGAGAGAGAGAGACCGCAAGTGGGGGTGGGGCAGAGAGAGAGAGAGGGAGACACAGAATTCGAAGCAGACTCCAGGCTCTGAGCTGTCAGCACAGAACCCAGTGAGGGGCACAGAACCACAAACCATGAGATCATGACCTGAGCCAAAGTCAGACGCTTAGCCGACTAAGCCACCTAGGCATCCCAGAATTGAGTGCAATTTTAAAGCCAGTCTGTTTTTCTTAGGAGTTTGTATATACCCTTTCCCCTCTACTGGGAGGCATTATGCTAAAAAAAATTTGCACTCACACAAAACACTTTAATAAAGAAATGAGTTTGCCAACATTATTCTTCAATCTTAGGGTTTTTACACTTCCTTTCAACATTAAAAAGAAATAAAATAAAATAGAAATATTCAATAGCTTCTGATCTCCTAAATAACATTGTAAAATAGATATGAAAGGAAAACACCTGACTTATCTCTCATTCATGAATTTCTAAATATTATTTTGAAGGCTGCTATCCTTAGATACGCATTTATTTCTTTCAGTCAATACTTACTACATTTTAAAGACAAGGCAATGATTTCTAGACTCCACTTTGTCTTATTTATTATGAGTTTACATTGTTTTGTTAATTACTTCTTTATTATGTCAGTGAATATATATTTGAAGGAATGTAACTAGGCATTATATTACATTGGTTTTTGTCATCATAGCTACCAGGTACTTTATTTATTTGTTTGTTTTAATAGACTATTTCTTTTTTTTAAATTGTGGTAAAATACACAACACATAAAATTTACCATATTAACCATATTTAAAGTGTACACTTTAGTGGCGCTAAGTATACTCACATTCATGTGATACTATCACTACCATCTGTTCACAGAACTCTTTTCATGTTTCAAAACTAAACTCTGTACTTATTAAATGAAAATTTCCCATTCCCTTCTCCCTCCAGACCCTAGGAACCACCATTCTATTTTCTGTATGCATTTGACTACTGTAAGTATTTCCAAAAATGGATTCATACAGTATTTCTACTTTTGTAATGGGCTATTTCACTTAACATAATATTCTTAAAGTTCATCCATGTTTTAGTGTATGTTAGAATGTCCTTCCTTTTTAAGACTGAATAGTATTCTGAAACAAACAATATCAAGAGAATATTATGAGCAATTATATGCCAACAAATTGGGCAATCTGGAATAAGTGGATAAATTCCTAGAAACATACATACTACCAAAACTGAAACAGAAAGAAATAGAAAATTTGAACAGAACCATAACCAGTAAAGAAATTGAATCAGTTATAAAAATTCTCCCAACAAGCAAGAGTCCAGGGTTGGATGGCTTCCAGGGGAATTATACCCCTTAAAGAAGAGTTAATACCTATTGTTTTGAAGTTGTTCCAAGAAATAGAAATGGAAGGAAAAAATCCAAACTCATTCTATGAGGCCATCATTACCTTGATTCCAAAACCAGACAAAGACCCCACTAAAAAGAATTACAGACTAATTTTCCTGATGAACATGGATGCAAAAATTCTCAACAGGATATTAGCAAATTGAATCCCACAATATATTAAGAGAATTATTCATCACGATCAAGTGGGATTTATTCTTGGGCTGCAGGGATGGTTCAATATCCACAAATCAATCAACATCATACATCACATTAATAAAAGAAAGGATAAGAATCACATGATCCTATGAATAGATACAGAAAAAGCACTTGACAAAATACAGCATCCTTTCTACATAAAAACCCTCAAGAAAGTAAGGCTAGAAGGAACATACCTCAACATCGTAAAAACCATATATGAAAGGCCCACAGCTAAAACCTGAGAACTTTGCCCATAAGGTCAGGAACATGACAGGGATGTCCTCTCTCACCACTCATGTTCAATATAGTACTGGAAGTCTTAGCCTCAGAAATCAGACAACAAAAAGAAATAAAGGCACACAAATTGGCAAGAAAGAAGTCAAACCTTCACTCTTCACAGGCAGCATGATACTCTACGGGGAAAACCTGAAAGATTCCACCAAGGAGCTGCTAGAACTGATCCATGAATTCAGCAAAGTCACAAGATGTAAAATCGACATATAAAAATCAGTTGCATTTCTATACACCAATAATGAAGCAGAAGAAAGAGAAATCAAGGACTTGATCCCATTTATAATTGCATCAAAAACCATAAGATACCGAGAAATAAACCTAACCAAAAAAATACAGATTCTGTATGCTGAAAACTATAGAAAACTTATGAAAGACATTGAAGAAGACACAAAGAATGGAAAACATTCCATGCTCCTGGATCAGAAGAACAAATATTGTTAAAATCTCTATAGTACCCAACACAATCTACACATTCAATGCAATCCCTATCAAAATAACACCAGCATTCTTCACAAAGCTAGAACAAACAATCCTAAAATTAGTATGGAACCAGAAAAGACCCTGAATAACCAAAATAATTCTGAAAAAGGAAAAACAAAACTGGAGGCATCATAATTCCAAATTTCAAGTCTTATTACAAAGCTGTAATCATCAAGATAGTATGGTACTGGAACAAACACAGACACATAGATCAATGGAATATAAAGAGAAATCAAGGAATCGATCCCATTTATAATTGCACCAAAAACTAAAAGATATCTAGAAATAAACCTGAAAAAAATGGGCAGAAGATATAAATAGACACTTTTCGAGAAGACATCCAGGTGGCTAATAGACACATGAAAAGATGCTAACCATCACTCATCATAAGAGAAATACAATTAAAACCACAATGAGATACCACCTCACACCTGTCAAAATCACTAAAATTAACACAGCAAACAACAGATGCTGACAAGAATGGAGAGAAAGACAAATACTTTTGTGCTTTTGGTGGGAATACAAACTGGTACAGCCACTCTGGAAAACAATATGGAGGTTCCTCAAAAAAAAAATAAGAGATACTACCCTACCACCTAGCAATTGCACTACTAGGTATTTATCCAAAGGACAAAAATGCTGATTTGAAGCGGCACATGCACCTCAATGTTATAGCAGCGCTATGAACAATAGCCAGTTATGGAAAGAGCGCAAATGTCCATCAACTGATGAATAGATAAATAAGATGTGGTACACACACACACACACACACACACAATAGAATATTACTCAGCAATCAAAAAGAATAAAATCTTGCCACTTGCAACAATGTGGATGGAATTGGAATGTATTATGCTAAATGAAATAAGTTGGCCAGAGAAAGACAAATATATGATTTATATGTGGAATTTACGAAACACAACAGCTGAACATAGCAGAAGGGAAGGAAAAATGAGATAAAAACCGTAATATTCTCTTAAATACAGAGAACAAACTAAGGGCTGCTGGAGAACTGGTGGGTGGGGGATGGGATAGAGGGGTGATGTGTACTAAGGAGGGCACTTGTTGGGATGAGTACTGGGTGTTATATGCAAATGATGAGTCACTGGGTTCTACTCCTGAAATGAATACTACACTGTATGTTAACTCACTTGAATTTGAATTAAATAAAAGACTGAGTCTTCAGTATTCCATTGTATGTACACATCACATTTTCTTTACCCATTCATCTATCCATGGGCATTTGGGTTGTTTTTACCTTTTGGAAATTGTGAATAATGCTACCATAAACAAGGGTGTACAAATATCTCTTTAATTTACTGATATCAATTCTTTTAGGAATATACCTAGAAGTGGAATTGTAAGATCATATGGTAGTTCTATTTTAATTTTTTTGTGGAACTACCATACTGTTTTTCCTGATGGCTGAATCATTTTACTTTCCCACCAGTGGTACATAAGGATTTCAATTACTTCACATCTTTGCCAACACTTGTTATTTTCTGGTTTGGGGTTTTCTTAATGTTTGTTTATGTATTTTGAGAGAGAGAGAGAGAGCGAGAGAGAGAGATTGAGATTAAGCAAGGGAGGGGCAGAGAGAGAAGGAGAGAGAGAGAGAATCCCAAGCAGGCCCCACACTCAGTGAGGAGCCTGACACGGGGCTGGATCTCACTACCTGAGCCAGAATCAAGAGTCTGATGCTCAGCCAACTGAGCTACCCAGGAGCACCTGGGTTTTGTTTTTGTTTTTTCATAATACTGTACTACTGGGTGGGAGATAGTTAACAGCCTATTTTCTCTTCCCAGGACCTCACTTTGTCTTATTTGTCACTGTACTATGTTTTGTAATATGCTTATTTGTCACTCATGGTATTTGTACTAGTGAATCTACTTGTGGCATATTACAGGCTTCACAATTTAGAGATTTGGTGCTATGTCATATCGCCAGTTGGTAGTAAATTCATTCAAATTCAAAGAAGGATATGGTTTGCAGAACATTCATGAATACATCCATTACATTCAAGAACATCAAACATGCTATGAAATACATAACAGAGGATTATTAATTCTAAGGAATATTATAATTTTGTCAACATACAGATATCCCTTACTTTTAATTAATATATTGATTGAACGCAAATGTTATTGCTAAAATCTCTTTAAATATAATTTTACTTGCAAAGATTATATGAATTTAAAACATTGGAAATTTCTAAAAAGCAATGCAGAGAAAGTAATTCCACCATTAAGATGTAACCATTTGCATTTTTGACCATTTTGATAACACTTTTCTTCTTGCCTATATACATACATTCAGTTTTATTTATGATGTATATACACTTTTATATGGTGGTTTGTTCACCAAGTATTATATCAAGAATATTTTCTTGTTCTATCCAACTTCCTAAATATTTGTTGAAAAAAATTTTTTTCAGAATAGCTATGTGGTCTCCTATCAATGCAGAACACATAATGATCTCCCTATGGTTTCACAGTTAGGGTTTTAAATGTTTATTATTGTTAACAATAGTGTGGCTATTTTTTAATACTTACATATTACATTCTAGAAGTCATATTAGTTGGTCAATGGGAAAAATATTTCTAAACTATTGACTCATATTGCTATGTATTAAACTACCATAAAAACCCAACATCCTGGGGTGGCCTCGGTGGCTCAGTCAGTTAAACGCCTGACTCTGGCTCAGGTCACGATCTCATAGTTCCTGAGTTCCAGCCCCACATCAGGCTGTCTGCTGTCAGCACCTGCTTCAGATCCTCTGCCCCTCCTCTGTCTGCACCACCCCCCTCAAAAGTAAATAACATTAAAAGAAGAAACAACCAAACAACATCCTGGATCGGTGTGATTGTAAGATTCAGGTTAGCCATTTTGCAAATATATTGCAAGCTTGTATATTCCTTCCCTCTCATCAAAAGACCTTATATATTTGTTTATGTGACCCTAACTACTGGGTCAAAGATGCCTCAAGTTGCTATTCTATATAAAAAAGGACACATAGAAAAGAAAAAGTGATAGATTATATATTTTAAAAGATCTCTACTATACTGACTTTTGTACTTAATAAATTATGGAATTCGTAGGTAAATACAGTATTATTTGCTGATTTTGACTGTTATTACCAAATATCTAAGGACTTCCTCCCCCTAATTTTACAGAATAAAAGTCTTTGTATAGCTGTACCACTGAGCAATGAATTTTCTTACTCTCAAGAGGTCTATGAAGAATTTTAAAGTAATTTCAATTGTTCATTTAATTTTTAGTAAAATGGATATATTTTAAAATAGTATTTTAATGAACAAAATAAGACTACCTTACTCCAGAATCAAAGTGGCTTGATATATAGAGAAAATATCTTTAAATAAAAATTAGAAATATTTTTTCTCCATTCCTTTTTATAGTGTAAATATTGATCTCTGATTCTCTATTTTTTAGTACTTAGTGGAATTATGAATCTAGGGAACATGATTTCCTACCATGTTTTCTGTGTAATATTAAGAAACCCTTAATATTAAGACTATTAAATTTTATGTTTCCTATCACATATCAGCTTATCTGTCTTGATTTTGCCTTAGACACATATTTTTTAAAGCATATTGCTCCCTACAGTGAATCTATTTTAAACCTATCCAGCGAGAGGGGAAGGCACCATTTGGAATACTGACTTAAAAAATTTATTGCTTAAAAAAAAAAATTTATTGCTGGCAAGTATGTTTGACTTGTTTACCTACTGATATAGCTTGAAATAAAAAGAAAATTTGGTTCTACTCCAAAGAATTGAATATCTAGTAACTGATGCCTGTAGCTTAAAATACATGATTGAATGTATTTAATAAATTTAAAAAAATATACGATTGTCAGATATCTTTCAAACCTGACACTTTTTGTATGGAGAAATTTTCCTTTTTTCTTCCTAAAGAAGATTATGTTTTCAGAGGGGTTTAGAGTATGTTATAACACCCTACTCTTCAACTATTGTTTGTATATTCGCATAAACTGTTTGCCCAGCATTTCCCCTCTATATATTCTCTAAAAGGGGGATCTTTGGGTACACCTGCTTTGGCATAGAATACACCACATATTAATAATCAAGACTTTGTTTGATGTATGCAAGCTGTGCATTGTCCCACAGCTGCCTAATAGCAAACCCAAAAAAGAAAAATATTTGAACGACTCTTCTAGCAATAGACTTACCAGGAAAAACTGCTTCTCTATTGGGAGCAAAATTGCTCCATAACTTTTAATTTTGGGAGCCTCCATCAGAGAAGTGTTCTGGAATCTTTCAAATTTAGCTCAGTGTGATTCAAGAAACAGACTGTGGACAGGGGTCAGTGTGATACAGATGTGTGAAATAGCCCCGCCCTTTAGAAACTTCAGGCCTGGGGTGCTGGTGGAAACAGTTTGAATGTTTTCCATACATTAGGAATACTGCGAGGAAAAGCACAGGCAGTACAGAGGGAAAAGATGCGTTAGGGAAGTTTCTCAAAAGAAATGAAAGCCCTAGCAAGTTCTGAGGGACATTTCAATAAAAGAACTTGCCAAATTCATGGGTGGGACCAGAGGACAGCTCAAATACGGAGGACATGCTAGACAGCAGTAGAGAGTAGAGATTCCTTATTTTTTTCAAGGAATCATAGTTGCTTTACTATTGAGCATAAAGCACACAAGAGAAGTTAGCACCCAAGCCTTTGGTGTTAATACATGTAATGTTTTCCCCAATCTCATTTTTAACTAACTTCCCTTTTGCTTTGTATGGAAAACACAAAGTCCCTAATTTGTGGAACAAGAAGAAGAGAGACATTCGACAAGTATTTTTGTGCAACAATACTAACTCTGATAGATTAAGGGGTCATGCATTGAAAGTAGTGTGCAGAATTGAAAAAAAAAATTTAAGAGATCAGGACAAAAGGGATTGATGACTGGTCATAAATATAACCATATAATATAAGGATATAAGGATAATTAAAAAGGCAACCTTGTCTTTCAGATTAATGATTTGAGAGATTGGATGTATAATAATGGCAACAAAGTAGGGAAAAGAGGACAAAGATCAAGTTTGCTAGGCATGGACACCAATTTTGAGTTCTTGAGATAGAGATACTCATGTATATTCAGAAAGAACCATCTAATAGACAGATATGTATACATATACGTACATATAGACACACACGTGTATATGAAGGTCACAGAATCTAGAGGTCTAGATTTAAGAGATGAATGTAAGTGTTGTTAAAAAACAAATCCATAAGTAGACAGTAAACTCTGGCTGTGTTTTCTTAGATTCTGCATTTGTCTGTTTGGCATCCATTGATTACAGGTCCAAATTAATGACCAGGGCTGTTTACTTCTCCTGCAATCTAGTACCTATGTTCTGCACCTTTTCTAACAAACACACTAAGCCCATATTTCTCCTGCCCCAAATCCACCCAAGACCCTGTAGTAGACAATGGGAACAGCCCTCGTGCTGGAAGGCCTGCCAAAATTACTGAAACTAGCCCATCCTAAACTGTTTATTCCATAGATAGCCCCAGAGGAAGTTCTAACCTAATCTAATCTAATAACTCCCCCCCCCCCCACTCTTCCTGGCAAAATGTGGTGCTGCCCCATGTGGCCTGGGAAGGTGTGGCATGACCCCATTCTCTCGGGAAATTTAAGGTCTAAATTCTTCTTTCAAAGGCATTGTCTCGTGTCAGTTACTGGTGAAAACAAATCCTGGGAATAAATGTTGGAACAAGCAGTCAGTGAGAAGGTGAGAAGTAAGTGTGGGTGGAAGATGGAAGGCTGAGGAATGGAGTGTATCAGAGCATCAGAAGCAGAATGAACATGAGGAGGACCAGGAGAGCCAAGCCTGATTAATAATATTGTTTATTATTTTCAAATAAAGATACTTGGTAACCACATCAGTTAAAATAAGGACTGAAAAAGTATCCAATGATTTACAAAGTGAAGTTCTCATTAAAAAGTGTTTCATGGGTATGGTAGGATCCAACTCCTGATGAGAGATTTATATAGATATTCGTCTTCCCTGCTCATCTTTTCTTTCCTCAGATAAAACTCCCCTAAAGCTGTGATTTCTGGTCTTTTAAGAACAGAAGTCTAAACTATAATTTGCACTCCTCGGGAAAATTAGGTAAGTGCACTACATATAATATGTGCCCTCCCTCTATATATTTAGAATCAAAATTTCTCAACTGCAGGGTGATGATTAGAGAAAGAAGAAAAATATATGAACGAAATCAGAGACTTGAAAAAGGCTTTTGGGAAAGCATCAAGTGTCTGAGCAAAATTATCACTAAACTTGAAGTCAAATTCAACAGACTTATTGAAATTGCACATATTTAGAGGTCTGGGTAGCATTTAGCAATATAATTATGCTTCCTAATTTTAGAGGGGGAAATGAAATTTGAAAAAGTTAACTTGCCTAAGGACCCACGACCCCAGGTGCTCTGGTTATTTGCACAAAGCTTTCCCTCTACGACATGGCACATGGCCTTCGAATCATTTTCTGTTAATTGTTTTATCTGGTTTTCTCCCCTTCATGAAAAATGCCTGACATTATTATAATTATATAACATGAGAGATTAATATTCCATTTGACAATACATTCTTCTTTTCTTCAGGATGAAAAACAGCCCCTCTTCCCCCCCCCCTTTTTTAGAATGACCATGGCATTGTCCACTTATGGTTGCGGTTAGGGCAGCATGGGGAGTGAGGTAATGATATACAGACTTTTTTTAAAAGATGATTGTGATGATGAGGGGATTGGAAAATTTTACAAGAGATACGAATAGACAGGTAATTGACCTCTGCTTCCCACATAACAGAAATAGCCCCACAGGCAAAAAGGAACAATGGAATTTGTCCTATTTTATAATTTAAATAAGGCAAAAACTGTTGGTGATGTTTATTTCACAGATTGTACATTTTTAGGATCCTCCCTCAAAAAAACACCCTAATTTTTATAATTATAGCAAACTGTCCATTTTGCACTAATATGGAATAAAAAGAGCTTTCTGAAAGGAAATTACTGGCTTTGTCTTTTTCCTTCTTTCCATGAAAACCTGTCCCCAGTCCAACATGCTCTCCATTTTTATGTTCCCTTCCTATTTTCCTTGGCTTAGTGGAAGTAAATAGCTATTGATTACAGTTGCCCCAAACAGTCTGAGCAGTGGAGCTAAACCTGGCTCAGAGAAAAGAGGTTGTTTGTCAAATGGAAACAAATTACTTCCAGGCTTGACTTTAATCAGATAATTGTATCTTGAGTCCCTCTAATGAGCCTTTTGAAAGTCTCCCAAAACTATAATAAGATTGACAAATGTTCTGCTATGGGATGTGTTTCCTCATCAAGCATAAAAGGAAAGATGGAAGGAAGAAAGGAAGGAAAGAAAGAAAGGAAAGAAGAGAGGAAACGACAGAGGGAGGGAGGAGGAAGAAAGGAAGGGAAAATGGAAAGAAAAGGAAAGGAGTGAGGGAGAGAGGGAAGAAAGGGAAGGAAGGAAAAAGGAAGGAAAGAAAGGAGGGAGGGAGAGAGAAAGAAAGGAAAGAGAGGAAGAAGAAACGAAGGAAAAAGAGGAAAGAAAAAATGAGTGACAGAGGGAAGGAAAAAATAATAGTGTTTAATTTTGTGAATGTGATTTTTTAAAAACAAACTGTTCAGTAAACTGTATTCTTTTCATCTATTTTGTGTTCGGTCACTTTTTAAAATTTTGAACTAAACTGAGATTTACAGAAAAGTCACAAATACAGTACAGTTTTCCTCACTCAGCTTCTGCTAACGGTCACATCTTCCATAACCACGGCACAGTGATCAGGGCCAGGGAATTAACATTGCTACAATACTAGTAACTAAACTAATTACTGTTTTTTAATCTCACCAATTTCTCTGGTAACGTCCTTTTTTTCTGTTCCAATAGCCTATCCAGGTTTTTACTCTGTGGTTAGTTATTATTTCTTCTCTCATGCAGTCTGCAAGAATAGCTCAAGTTTCCCTTATTTCATGACCTTGACCCTTTTAAAGATTATTGATCAGTTCATTTTCCAATGTCCCTTAAGTGGAGTTAAACTAATTTAAACACGTTTTGTAATACTTGACTGAAATATAAATATCCTTTTTCCCTTTTTTCCTAATGTGGGCTTGTTCAATGTTTTCTAATCACCGTGCTGAGGTTATTATACATCTTTGGCAAGAATATCACAGAAATGATGTGTCATTTTCAGTGCATCTTATCACGGGGCTTATAACGTTCAGATATCTTATTACTGGTGACACTGACTTTGATTACTTGGTTAAGACAGTTTCTGTTGATTTTCCCACTGTGAAGTTACTATCCTACCCTTTGTGGTTAATAAATAGCTCAGGGAAGTTCCTCTGAGACTATGTGAATCCTTTTTGTCCTCAAACTTCTGCTCACTGAATTTAGTTTGTCTGCAATTTTATGTTTCCTCTTTGCTTTCATAGTTATTAATTGGAATTCTACTGTAACGAAGAAGTTTCCCTTCTTTCCTACTTATTTGTTTTTTTTTAATATATTTTAAATCTAGTCTGTTTGTGTTAGATTAAAATCTAACACTCCTATTATTTATTTTATTATTCAGATTATTCCTGCTGTGTCTATTGGGAGTAACCTCAGGTTGACTCCCTTTTCTTTGACACACCATCATCTTTTTGAGTACATTTTTCCTTTCTGATACCATTAGATGTCCCAGACTTATCTTGTGTATTCTCTGCCTTTGCCCTGGAATCAGTCATTTCTCCAAGAAATCCTGGTTCCTTCATTGTAGAGAATGGGACTTAGAAACCTAGACCTCATGTCAGTGCTTCTAGACCCTTATTGAAAGCAAAGCTATGAAATATATGTCTGAATTATTTTTCAAGGGCTGCCACGTTATCCCAAGTCTGGCAATTTAATGTAACAGAAACGTATCCTTTCAAAGTTCTAGAGACAGAAGTCTGAACTATGAAACCAACTATGTATTTTTGCATACATGCCAATTGTCATAGTTTATTATTATTATTAATGTATTGATTAATGTATTATTAAGGTATTAATTCAGTTTGCTAATATTTTCCTTAGAATTTTGAATGTATTTAAGAAGTAATATTCATCTGGAATTTTTTTTTTCTGTTTCTTTTTGTTGTTCTCATTCTGTGCTGCTGGCCAAGGGCAGAGATGGGACGGTATCCTACGAGACGAGAGATTGTTTGTCTTAATTTTTCTTTTTACATGCAATTAGTTTTGCTTCTATGTCTTTAAGTAATTGTTTTTAATGTTTATTTATTTTTGAGGGAGAGACAGACATAGAGCACTAGCCGGGGAGGGGCAGAGAGAGAGGGAGACACAGAATCAGAAGCAGGCTCCAGGCTCTGAGCTGCCAGCACAGAGCCCGACATGGGGCTCGAGCTCATGACCTGTGAGATCATGACCTGAGCCAAAGTCAGATGCTCAACCGACTGAGCCACCCAGACACCCCTAGGTCTTCAAGTAATTTAGAGACTGTGGTTCTGCTTTGAGTTTTCATCAACGTGGAATTATTTCATGTTGCTGGGGAGGAGATTTGGGAAGCTGTCCGTTACATACCTGGTGTTGCATGCAGCACCCTGGAGGTCTCCTGGCCGTCATCATTAACATTATAATTCTATTTATCATCCTTTACACTGGGATTATCTATTCCCAGGTGATATGCAAACAAACTAATAACATCAAAATTATCAAAAATTGTTAACTGGAAGCACCAGAAGCTAGCTGGGAACTGTTGCTGAGATCCAAGTGTGTGACACTGGGCAGACAGTTGTCCCTGTAACAGAAAGAGGAGAGGACATGCACACTTATGTTTTATTTCCTGGTGAGGGCATGGCTTTCGAAGCTGACCACGTCTCTGTTTGAACTGCCAGGTGCACAGTCCTGAGCAAGTTCCTCAGCTTCCCTATGTGTCATCTTCGTCCTCTACAAAATCTCCAGGATGTTGGGAGAGATGATCAGATCATGTGTTAAAATCACCTTGGGGCTCCTGGGTGGCTCAGTCGGTTGAGCATCTCTTTCTCTTGATTTCGGCTCAAGTTGTGATCTCAGTGTTCCTGAGTTCAAGCCCCACATGGGGCTCTACACTGAGAGCGTGGAACCTTGCTTGGGATTATCTCTCTCCCTCTCTCTGTGCCCCTCCCCGACTCATGTTCTCCTCTCTCTCTCTCTCTCTCAAAATAAATAAATAAAGTTAAAAAAAAAAAGAATTGAAAGACAATTAGCTACCAAGGGTGCCTGGCACAATGTGTGTTCAAAAATGTTCTTGAATTTACCATTTTATTTTTCCTGTCCTGTAACTTTTCTTGCTATAATACATGTTCTGGGGTGCTTGGGTGGCTCAGTAGATTAAGCTTCTGACTCTTGATTTCATCTCAGGTCATGATCTCAATTTGTGGGATTGAGCTCCATGTTGGGCTCTGCACTAACATCACAGAGCCTATTTAGGATTCTCTCCCTCCCAATTTCTCTGCCCCTCCCTCTCTCGATGCAAATAAATAAACTTAAAAAAATATAATACATGGTCTGAAGTGTTTCATCTTCCTCACATTCCTGTATTGGATATTTGGTCTTTTCCCCATGTTGATACTAAGTCAGCAATCTTCCCACATCCTGAGATGTGTGATTGCCAAAGCACAGAATCTACTTCACTTCTCACTGTGGGGGGTTTTACTGCATAAAAATTACATGCAAATATCCAACCATGGGCTCAAACTATTAACACTGAATCCAATCAGGCACAAGTTGAGATTTGTAGTGTTTAGAAGTTCTTTCCATTTTGCTCTTGTCCTCTGAGTTCCCATGACTGGATTCTTCCAGAAAGCCAGAAACCTACCCCCATGCAATTCTGCCCTTCATTCTGTCAGTTCAGCTCTACACAGTGCAGCTCAGAACCCTTCAAATGGATTCCATTCACTTTGGGACGTGCCTTTAGATTTTGTTTCAGGAGTGGGGTTTTCATTTTATTTGTTGTGTCTGGAATTTGGTAGGCATCTCACAAGTGTAAATCTAGGTCTCTCCTCAAATTCAGAAGTTTGGGGCCATTATTACTTTAAATACTGTTCTTCCCGTCTTTCTCTTTGCTTTTCTTGGGACTCCAGTTACTCAAACATTAGACGTTTTGCTATTATCTTACAAGACCCTAAGATCCTTTTCAATTTTTTCCAACTTCATTTCTGATATAGAGGTCTTCTGTGTTTTCTTATTTCTTACTTATTGAAGTGCCTAGAACCTTCAAGGCAAGTGGTGAGAGTGGATATTTTTGGGTTTTCCTGATGAAATGTGGAAAATTAGGTTTTTGTCATCAAATATGAAGTTAGCCGTAGATTGTTCATAGATGTCCTTTATTAAGTTGAGGATGGTCCTCTCTTAGTATTTTGCTGATAGCTTTCTTTTCTTTTTTTTTTTAGTATTTATGTTGGATTTTGTTATATGGTTTTTTTGCCTCTATTTCAGTAATCATGTCTCTTTTTTGTTAGATGGTTACTATGGTGAATTACAATGATTGCTTTCCTCAGGCTAGAAGACTCTCATATCTCTAATATAAACTCCACTTAGTCATGGCCTATTAATAAATACTTTTACATATTTTTGGATTAAGTTTGGTAAAATGTGTTTAGAATTTTTACATCTATATTTCTGAGGGATATTAGTCTGTAGTTTACTTTTCTTACAATGGCTTTATCTGATTTTTGTCTCTGGGTAATACAACCATCAGAGAATGAGTCGGGAAGAATAACTTATTCAGTTTTTTTGGCTTTATGTGTAATGGTGCGTTTTTTCCCTTTAGCGTGTGGCTTCTTGGAGAGCCGTGTGGGCTTCTTGAGACCTTCTTCATGGAAAGGATTTTAAATATGAATTAAATTTTTCAAAAAAGATACAGGGCTATTCATTTGATCTGTGCTTCTTGGCTGAGCTCTGGTAATTTAATTCTTTTAAGGAATTTGTTAATTTCATTTATGATGTCAAGTTCAAATTCAAAGATGTTTATAGTATTCTTTCATGAGCTTTTCAAATCCAGACTCTCTGTAGTGGGGGGCCTCTCTCAGTCCTGCTATTTGTGATTTGTTTACTTTCTCTTTTCCTAATCAGTCTTTCTAGAGGTTGATTGATTTTCTCAAAGAACCAGCTTTTTAAATTTTCATTTCTTTTCTTTATTTTTTTCTTTCCTATTATTTTGATGTCTGCTTGGATATTTATTATTTTATCTTTTCTACTTATTTTGGGTTTGATTTGCTCTAATTTTTCTAGTTTATTTAAAGTTTTTTTTAGTGTTTATTTTTGAGACAGAGAGAGAATGAGAGAGAGAGAGAGTGAGCATGAATAGGGCAGAGCACGAGAGGGGCAGAGATAGAGGGAGACACAGAATCCGAAGCAGGCTCCAGGCTTTGAAGTGTCAGCACAGAGCCCGATGTGGGGTTCATACTCACAGACTATGAGATCATGACTTGAGCTGAAGTCAGATGCTTAACCGACTGAGCCACTCAGGCGCCCCAGTTTTTCTAGTTTCTTAAGGTGGAAGCTGAAATCATTTATTTGAGACCTTGGATTTC
This sequence comes from Cryptoprocta ferox, assembly GCA_028646485.1. NCBI lineage: Eukaryota > Metazoa > Chordata > Mammalia > Carnivora > Eupleridae > Cryptoprocta > Cryptoprocta ferox. The sequence continues at coordinate 136,921,923 of CM053577.1, read as the reverse complement.
TTCATAGACCTTTCACCCTAAATGAAGAATGAGACAATTTATAAGAAGCACAATGCACAATAAGTTATATGTCAGAAGGTTATATATAAGTGCTATGAAAAGAGAATGTAGAGGTTGGTTAGAAGTGACTGGAGCGTGGTCCTTGTGAACAGGTTGCACATTTCAGCAGAGTTCTCAGTGTAGACAACATTGAAAAGCTACATTCAGGAAGACTTGAAGGAAGTGACAGAGTTAGACTTAGGGCTAACTATCTGGTGAAAGAAATTTCCAGAAAGAAGGAAAAGTCAACACAAAGGCTCTAACATGACACAAAACGAGTTTTGAGTAAGAGCAAGGAGGTCAATATGACTGGAGAGTGAGAGCAACCAGAGTATCAGGAGGAGAGGGGAGACAGTGGTGGAGGAGGGTCTCTTACAGTGTGTAGGTCATAGATCTCCTCCATTACTAGTGTTCTAATGGGTTCCATTGTGATCTTTTTTAAAAAAAACTAAAAAATGTTTTAATGTTTATTTTTGAGAGAGAGAGAGAGAGAGAGAGAGAGAGAGAGAGAGAGAGTGTGAGCAGGGGAGGGGCAGAGAGAGGGGGAGACACAGAATCTGAAGTAGCTCCAGGCTCTGAGCTGTCAGCACAGAGCCTGACGCGGGGCTCGAACCCATGAGCTGCAAGATCATGACCTGAGCCGAAGTCAGATGCTTAACCAACTGAGCCACCCAGATGCTCCCCATTGGGGTCATTTTTAAGGTAGACACTGGGAGGATGTAATCATCCTCCTTAGAGCTGGCCTTGGAGTCCAGACCTAGGAGGGCGGAAAATGGATGCTCATCATGCAAATTTGGAAACTGAAAGAAAGATGCGTATTGTTTCTGTTGACATTAACCACAATCCGTTTATCATTTTACCTATCTCCCCTCATTTTTACCGTCCCTTCTGATTGAATCATAGCTCTCATGAGGCATTGCTAATCTTGGCTTTCTAGGGTAAATAATCAGTTTCCTCATTTGAAAGAAAAAGAAATCGAATATGCCCAGATTCTGCTGAAATATACATTTTTTAAATGGATGAAATGGCAAAGTTGGTATTTGGATGAACGCAGTCATAATTTCTTTCCAAGGAGCAAATGAACATTTTTGACACAATACATTGTGTTCTATGAAAGGATGTAAGGGTTTTTGTCTCTGACCTTCTAAAAATGGATGACACATTGAAAATAATTTCATGGTACACCTGAGCGTTGTGTTTCTAGTATTTTTCCTCTGCGTGGATCTCTTTCTAAGTTTTCGATTGTTGCCAAATAGGTTGCTAAACAGAACAGGTTCTGTGGTGTTTTAATTATGGCCATATGACAAAGAATGCAGTTTAATTTCTTGCTTCTAAAAACTTCATACTCTTTTTTTAAATTTAAGTATAATTGGCATGCGATATCCTATTAGTTTCAGGTGCGCACCATCATGAATTGATATTTTTGTACATTGCAAAATGATTTCCATGATGGTCTTTTTCATTTATATTCCTCTGTATACTCTCTTTCCTTCTGGAGGCGGCTTAGAAGGCCATTTGTGGCTGTGGAGGAGAGCTAACAAGGAAAACAAATAAATGAAGAAGCAAGCAAGCTTTTTCTGATTCTTTTAAGGATTCCGTGCTGAAGGCAGGGTCTTCTGCAGGTGGCCTTCTGAATCCACCGCTTTAGCAGACACACAGAGGTGGCATTGCTGTGACACATGGCAGAGAAGACTCAGGTGTGCGTGCTCTCTTATCCTGTCACATCTCCACTGGCACTCGGTCGCCTGCTTTGTGTTAGGCACCCATAATGCTGCCTCTGAACAAACAGTTAAAAAAGAAAACAGGTTGGCTTAACCCAAGAGATGCTATATCCACAATCATTAGTGTTTATCACTAAACCATCGCCACGTAACACAATCTTCTTTGTGTATAATCGAAGAAACCGTGCCATGTCTAGCGTAGAGGAAAATGAGTGGGTGAAAATAGCATTCATTCACCTGAATTCATAACCAAAATGATAGTGATGGGGGCAACCACAATTTAAAAAGCAGGAGGAGGTGCGGTGTGGTTGAATTTTGTGAAAAAATAACATCATTATAACAATATTAATAATAATACTAGTTAAGCCTTACATAAAAGTTGTGAAATTGAGCAAATGTCTCCAAGTCAAGCATTGAGTAAATATCAGGAAATTCAAAATCTTTGGATCAAGTGAATTTTTAAGCTGTGATTTTTACTATTTCCAGGCTGGGTTGGCACATTAGCAGGCAACCCACAAAAGAGACCACGTCTGTCAGTATCATCTGACCCGAGATATGAAGGATGTGAGGTCCACAGGAATCCTTATCTTGTGTGGGACGCTCTACCCAGGCACACTCTCTCACCTAACCCCCAAGCGATGCTTGTTTTCATCTCACGGATAAGGACGCTGAAGTTCAGAGTGAATAAATGACTTGTAAATATCACTCAGGCCCTGTGTACCCACATCAGGACTCAAACCAAGGTGCTTTTGCTAAATCCCAGCTCTTCCTCTTGCATCCTGACATCTTAAAAAAATTAGGCACATTTTTAGCCCACCGCAAGCAGTGAAAAGGACCGTTGCCTCCTTCTCTTGTTTTTTTCCTTTTTGCCTAACTTTCCTGACCCAAATGTTTACAACTGAGTTCAAATCTCATGTTAATTGTGGATTTCAGAGCTCCTGGCAAGAGGTAGCTAACCTCTAACATCGGGCATATCTGATTATCTACATTGGTACACTGCTGTTTGAAGAAACTTGTTTTAGGATTTCAGCATCTTTTAATATCACAGCAGGATACATTGGGACATATTTGATATCTTCCTGTCACTGCACCTGTTCCATACGCTATATGATAGCAAGGAACATGTGGCACCAGTAATATGAATCTTAGTGAATAGCTGATTCTTCCTCTTTTTCTAAATGACAATACTTGCATGGATATACACTGGCAAGACGATGTAGAATTCTATGTTTTCTTTTTTATGAAACTACATAGTGTCTTCCTTAACTCGTTTTCCCTGTGAATATATACATGCTGCCAGAAATTATATTTAAACTACTTGCTTATTGAAGTAGTTACTGCAATTTTCATGCTTTCAATGTGAAGGCATTTTCGATGTGGTGCATTTAAGGGTTTAAAAGCAGCAATAATCCACTTTCTACATTTCTGGTTCCAGTGGCTGCCACAAAATTTGAAAACCTTCTTATGTAGAAGGACAAAGAGGCAGGGTCACCTACCTGTGCCTTGTGCTTAAATTGAGGTGGGCTAATTCATGTCTTTTCCTTCTTTTTTTTCCTTGAAGATAACTGCTATTTTCACCACAGAGAGGAAAAAGGGTTTTACTGTACATTTCTATAATGGAGCTAAAAGAATCCAGTAGCTTGTCTGAATTGAAAGGTCTAATTAGATTCTACCTTAATGTAAGATCTTGGCTTCAAGGTACTTAACCACTAAAAGAGAGAGGGCTTTAAAAAGGGAAGCCGTAAAATGTTTAAATAGGAGCATCTTAAGTATATAACTAGGAAATAAAAATACACTGCACTATATAAACGGGATTTTCTAATTCATTGTGGAAACTTTTTTTTCTTTTCTTTCATGCCTGTTTCCATTCCGTCTGTATCCTGGTCTCATAAAGGGAAGGGTGACAAAAGGAGGTGACTATGGAAGAAAAGATCCCAGCGAGATCTCCAATTTTAAAATAGAAGCAAGCTGTTCTAATATATTAGGGACACAAAGAGATTCACCACTTCTCCTGCCCCTTCCATAGGGCAATATTCCCACATGTTATCGTGGAGAAAAGATATGGAAGGTCATTTTCTTTTTCCTTTTCCTATTTTTTCTAGACGGTTAAAATAGAGACCCTTAATGAATTTGCCATTGCTAAGCAAGACTTCACAGTATGCTGCTATTCTGTTGTCTACAAGAAATCTGGGGACAAATGTTCCTGAAATGTATCTGCATAGTGAGAATTGTTGACTTGAATTTTTCAGTGATTCTGTGATTGTGTGCCCTGATATCCTAAGTCTTTTAGACCCTTGTGAATTGGGATTTTGTTGAGGCAGATGAGACCTATAAAATCCCTCTGTTTACCTCAGCCACTTGAAGCCACTTAGTTAGAACAACTGCGTGTTAAAGATAGCGTTAAAAGCTCCAGGAGAGGGGGAAAGAGTTTCTCAGACATGAGGTCTAGAATCTGGAATTCTCTTCTACTCCAGGAGAAATTCTGTAATTGAAGAACCTTCATGAGCCCCTCCAAGGCGTAATTGTGTAAGCTCACGTGTATTTTTCTTTTGCCTTCTCCCACTAAAAAATGTCCCGTGCCTTGTATTGTGGTTCTCGTAGGACCGAAAAGAAAAGTTTTGCGAAAGAACATGGTTTCTGGCATCCATGCTGTTGTCTGTCAGAGATGAATTTGGTTCTTCCTCTGTTTTCAAATAGGTAGAATTGGAAAGAATGCTTTTAAAGCAATGCAGTGATGAAGAGTGTCCATATTGTTAGCGCCTGTACCTTTTTTCCCCTTAAAATAATATATTTGCCCAGGAACTTAAGAAAGGACACCATGCTAGCATTAAGGAAATATTTATTGAGTGACTGCTATGTACTAAGCACTGGGGAAAGAATAAAATGTGATACTAAACAAATATGGGTTGCTATATTGCCATATTTAAAAAATTACCTGGCTGATTTGAGGCAGGCTCGTGTGGTAGGTGGTATGCTATACTTTTTTTTTATTTTAGTGAAGTTGCAAAAATATTTCAGAGTCCCTTTACACACAGCTGCAAGTTTCCTCTATTGTTAATCTTACTGTGGTGCATTTGGTGCAACTAAGGAACCAGTGTTGATATATTATTACAACCCAAGCCCATACTTTATTCCAATATCCCTATTTTTTCCTGAATGTCCTTTCTCTGCCCCAGGATCCTTTAAGGAATCCCACATTACATTTATTCAGTGGGTTCCCTAGGCTCCTTTGGACTGAAAATTTCTGAAATTTACCTTGCTTTTGAAGACTTTAACAGTTTTGAGAATTACTGGGCAGGTGTTTTGTGGAATGTCTCCCTTTTTTTTTTTTTTTCTGTTGGTTTTCTCATGACTAAACAAGGTTTGCGGGTTTGGGGAAGAAAGACCACAGAGGGAAACCAACTTTCGTTGAGCACAGATCCAAGGTACCTGTTAAAAACATGACTTAATGCTGTGGTTATGAATCATGATCACTTGTCTGAACTAGTGTTTGCCAGGTCCCTCCCTGTAAGGACCCTCCTTTCTTGCTGTTCGGAATGTCCTCTTTGGAAGGAAGTTGCCTATGTGCAGAGCACACTAACAGGTGGAGAGTTATGCACCAAACACTTTGGGGGGTGAGCATTTACCAAAATTATTTTGAAGTTTTCTGTTGGGGAGATGTGTTTCTACTCCATTTATTTATTCTACCATGGACTTATACCAGTATGGACTCCTGGATATTAACTACTGTATTTGGGGTTGTAATTGACTACTATATTATTTATTTTATTGCTCAAATCATTCCAGACTTACTTATTAAGAGATTTTTCAGTTGGTTCTTATGTCCTTTGGACATACTCTCATCAGTGTGGTGTGTGTGTTTGTGTGTGTGCGCGCACGTGTGTGTTTTAGGCACATCTTAATTTCTAGCACTGCATGAAGCTTGAGTTTTATATTCCATATTCTCTTCTCCAACCTAGAACCATCCCTTCCTGCAAGCAGCCCTCATTCCTTTACTGGTACACTATCTACTGAAAAGTTCTATGGGTTTTAATAAATGCATGTCATTGTGTGTCCACCACGGTAGTATCATACAGGATAGTTTTGCTGCCCTAAAAATGCTTTGTGTTTTACCTCTTCAACCAGAACCCTCCTCAAACCTTGGCAATCACTGATTTGTTTTCCATCTCTAGAGTTCTGACTTGGAGTCCTACAGAGATGGCCTCTTCACACGGGCTTTATTCACTTAATAACACTCAGGTTACAGTAATCCATGGCTCTACATAGCTGACTCCTCTTTATTACTGAGTATTATCCCATTGAATTAAAGTACCACATTTTGTCTATACATTCACCTATCGAAAGCCATCTTGGTTACTTTCCAGTGTTTAACAATTACGAATAAAACTGCAAGAAACATTTACATGAAGGTTTTCTCTGTGGACATAATTTTTCCAAGAATTTGAATAAATATTTAGAAGAGTGATGGCTGGGCTATATGGTAAGGCTATGTTTAGCTTTGTAAGAAGCTAAAACTCTTTTCCAAAGGAGCTGTACTATTTTGAATTTCCACCAGCCATGAATGAGAATTCCTGCTGTTCCTCATTTTCATCAGCAATTGCTATTACCGGTTTTTTTCTCCCCTCCCACTTTTAGCCATTCTGCTAAGTGTGTAGTGGTATCTCATTGTTGTTTTAATTTGCATTTCTCTGATGACAAATGGTGTTGAGCATCTTTCCATATGCTCACTTACCACTTGTCTATCGTCTATGGTGAGTTTTCTGTTCAGATTATTTGCCCGTTTTGGAAGTAGATTTTATTTATTGCCAAATTTTAAGTTCCGTGTATATTCCAGATGCAAGTTCTTCATCTTATATGTGATTTACAAATATAACCCCTTGGTCCGTGACTTGTCCTTTGGCAGTGATTTCCATGGAGCACAAGTTTTTAATTGTAATGAAGTCCATCTTATCAATTCTTTTCATGGATCGTGCTTTGATATTATATCTAAAAACCCTTCACCAAGCTAAAGGTTATATAGATTTTTCTCCTAGGTTTTCTTCTGGAACTTTGATATTTTACACTTTAATCATTGACACTTTTTTAGTTAATTTTTGTGTAAGTTGTGAGTTGTGTTTATGTTCACTTTTTTGCATGTGGCCACCTGAATGTTCTAGTCCCATGTGTTGAAAAGACACCTTTCCAATTGCATTGTCTTCATGCCTCTATCAAAAATCAGTTGACTACATCTGTGTAGGTCTATTTCTGGGCTCTCTCTTCTGTTCCATTTATCAGTGTCTTTTCTTTTGCCAATACCACCCTATCTTGATTCTGATAACTTTACAATAAGTCATGAAATTGGGTAAGGCAAATCCTCCAAATTCATGCTTTTTCAGAAGACAAAAGACCTGGAGGGCAGGGGGAGGAACTATTGTATTCACTTGAAAACGTTTATTGAAAGTTAAAAGACAAGAGTTGAACTACTATAAAATTTGTTAACACAAGGTACAATGTTGTAGATTGTGGAATCAAACACATAAAATGTTGTGGGAAGGGAAAGTAAAAATATAGAGCTTTAGTTACATGTTTTAAATTAGGTTATCAGGAATTTTTAAAAAATAGGTTCCTTGGGTTTATTACATAGACAACCATACTACCTGCAACAGAAGACAGTTTGATTTCCTCTTTTTGCCTTATTGTACGACCTATGACTTCTAGCATGAAGTTGAATGGCCGTGGTAAGAGACAACACCCCTGCTTTGTTCTGCTATTAGTATGAAAGTGTTCAGTCTTTCATAGTTAACAATTCTGTGAGCTGTATATTTTTATATTTTTATTAGGTTATAGATATTCCCTTCTAGTCCTGTTTTTTTAAAGAGTTTTATTATGAATCAGTAACTTTGTCAAATGATCTTTCTGAATTTGTTGATATGATCATACTGTTTTTCTTATTTAGTCTGTTAGTCTGATGAATTATGTTGGTTAAATTTTGAATAATGAGCCAGCTCTGTGTTCCAGGAATGAAATCCACTTGGTTGTGGTGACTTATTCTGTTATGTGAGATTAGATTAGCTCATATTTTGTCAATGACTTTTGTCTCTATCTTCATCAGAAACCGGCCTGTGCTTTATTTTCTTGCCATAGCTTTATTTGATTTTGGTATGAGGGTAATGCAGTCTTCATAAAGTGAGTTGTAAGGTGCTCCCTCTTCTATTTTGGGGGGAAAGATTGTGTAGAATTAGTTTATTTCTTATGTATGTGTTTGAAAAAATTCACTGATGAAACCATCTGGGTCAACTATTGTCTTTTTTGGAAGATTTTTAACTGCTACTTCAAAATCCTCAATAAATATTATAAAACTATTCAGGTTACCTATTTCTTCCTTACTTATATATTTTGGTGGCTTGTGTCATCAGATAATAAGTCGCTTTTATCTAAGTTCTCAAATTTATATTTATAAAATTGTTTCTTGTACTCCCTTATGATCCTTGTACTGTCCATGGGATCAGTCATGATTATCCCTTCCTTCATTCTTGACATGGGAAAATGCTTCTCTCTCTCCTGGTCTCTCTCTCTCTCTCTCTCTCTCTCTCTCTCTCTCTCTCCCTGTTATTCTCTCTCTCTTTCTCTCTCTCTTTCTCTCTCTCTCTTTCTCTCTCTCTTTCTCTCTCTCTCTTTCTCTCTCTCTTTCTCTCTCTCTCTTTCTTTTTCTCTCTCTCCAATCCCTGGTTAGCCTGACCAGAGATTTATCTTTTTCAAAGAGCCAGCATTTGGGGTCATTGATTTTTAAATTTCTTTTCCACTTTTAATTTTATTGATTTATGCTCTAAATTTCATTTTCTTTCTCCTGCTTCCTCTGGTTTGATTTGCTCCTCTTTCTCTAGTTTACTAAGATGGAAGCTGAGATTACCGACTGTATGTAGATGTGTCTTCTTTTCTAAAATGTATTATTATTAACTATGATTAGTTGCATTCCAAAAATTTTGAAGGTACAGCTCCACTTTCATTTAGTTTAAAATACTGCTTACATTCCTTTTAGGCTCCCACCCCCCACCGTGTGTTATAAGTGTTGTTTACTTTCAGATATATGGGGATTATCCAGCTCTTTTTCTGTTCTTGATTTCTAGTTTCATTCTATTGCGGTCTAAGAACATATTCTGTATGATTTTTATCATTTAAAATTTATTAAGGTACATTTTATGGAACAGAATATTGTCTATCCTGGTAAACATTCCATGGGAGCTCGAGAATAATGTGTATTCTACTGTTGAATAGAATATTTTATAAATGTCAATTAGATCAAGTTGATTGATAGTGTCATGCAGGTTATCTATAATCTTACTGATTTTCTGCCTGCTTGATCTTTCAATTACTGACAGGGATGCTGAAGCCTTCAACTAGTGTCTTTCAGTTATAATCCACTGTTATTATATTGGATACTTGTTGGCATTGCAGGATTGGAAGAGTGGGGGACATTTTATAATTTCCTCATTACATCTGAGTCTCAGAAGTGAAGACTGACAAGCACTTCTGTTCCTCCTCCGGGAATGTAGTATTTTTTTTTTATCCCCCATTCTCCTGCTCCCTTCTCTGACCTGACATTTTTTGTTTCCTAAGTAAGACAGGATGGCAGGAGTTGGGGCAGGATTCCTTCCTGAACTGGGATAAAGTTTCAGGTTTGCTCTTGGTGAATCCCTTCCCTCTGGGATCTAGCCTTTTGTTAGGGCACAGAATCTGTGTGGGTTGTGAGATGACTGCTCTCCTTCCCCCAGCCCAGCCCATGGCAGGCTCATTCTCCAGTTCTCACCATGAGAATTTGGTGGGGCTTTTGCAGTGGAAAACTCAGGGGAATGTGGGACCTCCCTTACACCACTACCCCCAACAATCACTCACTTTCACACTATTTTGAACTCAATCTCTTTTTATCAAAAAGTCATTCAACTGTTCCCAGTGGCTATAGATTCCAGTGGCTTCTGCTCCATGTAAACACACCTCAGCAACTGTATCTCTCTGGATGCATCTGTCTCTTTAGATTCTAGGCTGGTGTTTTGTCCTAAGACTGAGGGTCTCAGATGATTCAAGGGAAGTCATTGATACTCACTTAGTTCAGCTTATTTTCTCATGTTAAGGTTGGGAATGGCAGTGTGTAAGTTCTGTATATGCTGGAGTTTAACTGAAGGCCCTGGTCCATGCTTTTACTTTGCCAAACCTTCCTGGACTTATTATATAGCCTCTGACAATCAGTTTCATCGTCTCTTAAAAGAGTGGATTATGGATTCTAAATTCCCTTCAGAAAGTCCTACTATGCTTGCCTGAAGGATTCCTGGATATGTAATGTGGAGAACAGCCTTAGCAACACAGGTATGTTAAAGCCCCAGATGGGATACAGAGATCTAACTTAACATTGGTAATCTATCAGTATCAAAATGTCACTCACTCCTGAATATTCTCTTCCTTGTACTTACCTGCTGGAGGCTCGCAATCTGCTGATCAAAAAGTTAGTATTCAAAACAGAAGTTAAGAGCCGAGTCCAACAATTAAAATTTTCCAATCATCCATGAATTCACTCTTTCTTCCTTACCTTCTCACTCCCAGCCAGTATGGTACATTCAATGAATTAGCTAGAAGGCTGTGCTACCATCATGACAAAAATGGTCTAAATGACTGAAAAAAAACAAAACAAAACAAAAAACACACACACCCCAAAAACAAAGAAACAAACAAACAAACAAGTTTTACTTTATTTGTAAAGCAGAAGGGTCCAGTAACTTGGTGTGATTACTTCAGATTATCTTTCATCCTCATACGTGTCTAGGATTGGAGATTAATACCCCTAGGACAATGAAAACAAAAGCAAACAGCACCGTCATAAACAGAATAATGCATACTGTTATACACGATCATTGTATTTAATATTATGTTATCAAATCCTTAGGTGTGGGACCTAAGAAAGGTGTGAGTTACTCAGGGACGAATCATAAATGTATTTTTTAGTTGGCCATTTGCTCCTAATAGTGACCACCTCTACCTCCTCATCAGACCCAAATACAATTTGGACAGTCTTTAGTGTAGTCTCTGGGACCAAATTGTTTGATGCTACTTAGTGTTTTCTTCAAACTAAACAGGGAGATCAAAGGTAACATGTCTTTATTCCCGTCTGCTTCTTCCATCTCCGTTCTGGAGATCATTCTCCAATTTGCCCAGCTAAAATCCTGAGAACTATCTTTGACTTTGCGTTCTCTACCCTTTCTATTATTCTGTCACAAAGCCATGTTATAACTTCTGTCCAAACATCTTTGAATCTCTCTTATTCCTTCATTCAGAGTTATTTCCACCTTAGAGACCAAGTACAATGAGAAATGACCCTAATCCCTCTTTCTTCTAACTTGAAACAACACTAAACTATAAAGCACAAAGTTTATGGTGCCACATAAAAATAGCTTTATTTTAGATTGCAAAAATCTTGATAAGGTAATCAAAGCCAAAATTCAACTTCTGTGGGGTATTTTTTTAATGTTTTGTTTTTGCTGGTGCCCTAGAAATATGTTTTGCTTCTATGGGCATGTAATAAACATGTATTAGGAGATTATAGTTAACAGATGACAATATAGCAAGTATGAGGATGCTTCTGTATCATCACCTGATACAGAGGAGACAGGCCAGGCTGTCCATTCTTCCTCTTTCTAAGTCCTGGGCTGTGAGCAACACATTTTTGTTGTTGTAGAAAGAAATATTTTATAGTAATACACAGAGAGGTTTATGAGTCTAAATGAATTCACAAATTAGTGTTTGTTTCTATGTTTTTGATGTTATTACTCTATATTTCTTCCTGGTCTAGTTTCAGAACAGTGGCACAGCAGAGCCAAAATGACCTACTTTTTTTTTTTTTAGGAGAACGCATTAGCACATTACAAAGTCTCATTTTTAAACTTTCTATGGCATTTTTCCACATTAACCTTATTGGCCATAATGGATTTGTGTTTTATTAAATTGTGAAAATGGCACTTTCTATAATAAGAGATTGGTTAATTTGCCATTTTACTGAAATGGCTAATTGGGATGATTTTCATATTGAATTAGCATTATTACACCATAGATTTTAAAACACATAACTGACTTTCCATAATGCTTCTGTGACTGCTTGTTTATTCTTTAAGTGTTCCTATGGCAAAATGGACTGTCTGTCTCAAGATCCAGTGATTCTAGGTATCCTATAAAAAGGTTGATGTTCTTTATTTATCACTTTGCCCTTTGATTTCAAGAACACATTTAGACTTTTTTTTCTTGCCATTTGGTTCTGATGTTCGGGACATTTAAGTAACTTCTCATTTGTTAAATCCTGTGAAACTAGGATTTTGTTGTTCTTCCAGTTTAAGCAGATGTTTAAAACCACCTGCTTAGACAGTTACTTTAAGGGAGCTTTTTTGTTTTTATTTATTTACTTTTTTTAATGTTTATTTTTGAGAGAGCAAGCAAGCGAGAGTGGGGGAGGGGCAGAGAGAGAAGGAGACAAGAGGATCTGAAGCAGGCTCTGCCCTTACAGGTCAGAGCCCTGATGTGTGGCTCAAGCTTATGAACTGTGAAATAATGACCTGAACCAAAGTTGGATGCTTAACCGATTGAGCCACCCAGGTGCCCCAAGGGAGCTTTTTATAAGATTGAAAATAAAACCTTTCGGAAACTAGTAAAACTGAAACACATTAGCACCAATTTATGCTTATAAATACATATATATGCACACACATATACAAATATATGCTGCTGTCTATTTTATAGTGATACAAATGATTAAGATCCTTAATATAAGATACACTCTTGCTTTTTCAGAAAAGGACTAAATATATAAAGTAATAGATAGTACAAAAACCTGGCTATATTGAAAAGCGGCATGAAAAAAATGGGAATTACAGAGTTTTACCAACTCAGGACACCAACGGAGGCAGTTCTTGGGTATTTTCCTTGCCTAGGATGTTAATTTGGTTATAGTAATAATTTATATGTAGTGAACACCCCTCTTTCTCTGGGTATTACATCAGAGACCCTTCCTATGTTATTGCTTTCTCTTAGATTTCCCTAATCTCTCAGTTGCCATTCCACACTCATTCCAGTTCAATAACAAGGTAGCAGAAGAAGTGATTACATATCTACGAATGGGGAACAACTCTTGAGAAGTAACATTTGCCCGTGTTCTAATTAAATGCTTGAACGTGGTCTCTTGTACATTTAAAATAACACATTTATGTATGCAAGAGTGGAGAGCAGCTGAAAGATTAATAACCCCAGGTCGGAGTCAAGTAATGGCCAAGGCAAATAATTGCTGTTATTGTAGTATTATCTGGATATGGAAAATGGTCTTCAAATTAGTGACCTGTGCCTTTAATAGAAAATCATTATAATTATGTTCCTGGTCATATAAAATTATGAATTTCATACAGATGGTTATTGTTGCCTTTTATAATATGGGAGTAAGGATAATGTGCTTTCTTAATGAGTGCGATATATGATTGAATAAACTATTTCAGTATCATCTCAAATTTCATAGAACAATGTTTCATGAATTGGAATCAGCTTCTACCAAAACCATATAATGCTTTCTTATTGTAGTGGACCCTGTGAGATTGAATTTAGCCCATTTCTAACAGTTCATATGGATTATTGTTCCTTCTACTTAAACTTTATGTTTTCTTACATGAAGAATATTTTTTTAATTTTTAATATGAATAAATAAGTTTATATTCAAATTCCTACGTTATTAGAAGAAAGTATTGACACAGTTAAAATACTTAGTCTCGTAATTATTTGCTCTGCTCTTTTTTCACAAGATTTCATTGGTCAGAATTACTTTAATAGAAGTACAGTGGAAATGTATGGAGTCTGCAGATTTGAAACTGAAAAAAAAAAACAGAAAAGAGAACTATAACACAGTGTTTTAAAGTAGGTTATTCTTCATCAATCAAAAATAAGTTATTTGATCTCCTAACATCTGTTCTAAGTTCCTGGAGCACTATCATTCCTGCAGGAAAACCCATATCCCTCTTACTTGGATAAGATATTTTTATTAAAAGACAATAAAAAATTTGTCTCAGTAGACAGAAGGCCACTGAACTGTTCAGTTGACCTGAAATGGAATACATTTTTTGATTAATTTTTAAATGGTATTGCTTAGATAGATTTATATAAGGTGAGTATATGTTGTTTGGACCTTTAAATATTGTCTCACTAGACATATACCTGAGGTATCACGATGATTCTGAAGTGTTTTGGGTATAATTTTGTTTTTAAGGCTTTCTTGAGTGTTCTGAGTACTTAGTTTAGGTGTTTAATAAGTTCTCAGTAACTCTGTGTTGAGTTTAATGAACTTCATGATACTTCTTTAACAAATACAGAAGTCTGACACAATGCCTTGGAAATCTCACAGATTCACCTGAAGAGATAGAATTCTCATGGACTTCTTCACTGACTTTTTAAAGGCAGAGCCCTGCGTATTGTGTGATGAATTTCATCTTTTCTGGATCATGGGGAATAAAATGTTATTATGATAAGATAGCATTTCTTGGTTAATTTTCAAGATCTGTCTCCTTTTTTCAGAACTCACAAGACCAAGCCTGACTTAGCACAATGAATCTGGTCCAAAGTAATTATACATAATATATGTAACATTTACTTATTATACATTTATGTATAATACATTTGGATTTGTACATACAAATATTTAATTACATAAAATATATAATATAAATTTTTATATATTTAGAAAATGTTATAATTTTAAATACATTTTTCCAAGATTTTCCCTTCCTCTTGCATGAAGTCAGTATGATTTGTTTTTTTCTCAGTAAAAACTACCCAGAAAGTTCAAAGATGGAAAGCTCTGGAAAGAGCTCAATTTCCTGTTGTCTAGCATTGATCACAACTCCCCAGTGTCTGGTTCTAGGATTTGTAAGAATTGCAAAAATACTACATCAGATATTGGTGTATGTTGATTTCAGTGGCCAGTTGGCTAGTTCCATTAACTTAGAACAGAAATCTAAAGTAACACACATTTTCTTTGAAGCCCGTGGCTGTAACATTGAAAAATATTGACCTCAATGTCAAAGAAAAATAATTTTTAAATGAAAAATTTATCTGTGGCTAGTATTTATATTATTACAAAATGCTTTTATAAAAATCTCTTTTTTAAAGTTTGTTTATCCATTTTGAGACAGCTAGAGCTCGTGCAAGTGGGGAAGGCACAGAGAGAAAGAGAGAGAGAGAGAGAATATCTCAAGCAGGCTCCACACTGTCAGCCATAAGCCTGACATGGGGCTTGAACTCATGAACTGTGAGATCATGACCTGAGCCAAAATCAAGAGTCAGATGCTTATTCTTAAGGCTATAGTGTATGCTTCAGAATAACTTGCAATTAGTTTTGGGGACCTTAGGACATACTTTGATTTTTCCATATAAAAAGTATTACAGGAAACAGGTTACTTTGTTTTTTATTATATTCCTATAAGACAAGGGATACATATTATTCATTAGGCTACATTATTTTCAACCCAGGTAAATTTGATAGAATTGTGGCCATCTTACCTTTATAAACATAAAAGAAGAAGAAGAGTATCTTGAATCTCTAATTCCATATGAAGGTCTAGTTGCTAGTTGATTTGTCTGTGTTCATAGAAAAGGAAAGACTGGCTTTTTATTTAAGTTCAATATTCCTGTGGTGCCTAACTGTCTAGTTCTCAGTATTCAGTCTGTCATTATCCATTTATGTATCCACCAATCTCATTTTGCTCTAAGAAACTGACTAAATTGCCTATGTCATAATTTCATTTAACAGTTGCAACTGTCTTGTCAATGTTATTGTCATCCAAGTAATTTTCCCCAACTCTCTAACTACATATGGCTCAATGTCTTCTGGTTTAAAATTCAGGGAAGTGATATGGTCTCTGCCCTCTAGGAGTTTATAATCTTAGAGAGATGTGGTTAAGGCAGTCTTGCAGACCTCCATCTTTGATTTTTTTTTCCTGTGATTTACACTGTGATTGTTTCCTAAACTCCCTTCCAAGTCTCTATCCCCAGATATACTGCCTTTGATTGAAAGAGCAGAAGGTTGCAATGGTGTGTGTGTGTGTGTGTGTGTGTGTGTGTGTGTGTTTGCACATGTACACATAAAGTCATTTGTCTGTATCTTAATTATGTGGAAACATTTAATCAGGCCATAGTCATGGCACAATTGATTGAATTAAGAAGGAAAGACAATTGGGGCACCTGGGTGGCTCAGTTGGTTGACTTTCCAACTTCAGCTCAGGTCATGATCTCGAGGCTCCTGAGTTCAAGCCTCTGGCTCGCAGCTCTCAGCGCAGAGCCTGCTGCGGATCCTCTGTCCCCCTCTCTCTGCCCCTACCCTGCTTGCGCTCTCTAAAAGGTAAATAAACATTAAAAAAAGAAATAAAAATGGAGGAAGCATTTTCACAGTTTTCCAATTCAAATGTAACTTACTCGAAACTCAGTGCTTTGTCCTCCACACCACTCCTGACCAGGGATGAGATGAGGACACAGAAAGGCACCCTTTTGCTTCTGGGCAAGCCTGATACAAACTTAATCCACTTGCTTCTGTGAAGAAGGGAGCCACTCCTCTCCGTCCACAGCACAGAGGTGATTCACAAGGCACGAGTGATTTCTGTGACCCCGAATCAAAGAGACAAAACCTGAGTGAGGTCTGAAGGGACATAGGAGTAGTCCTGCTCCTTATCTGCCTGTCTCCCTAAACATGGCCGCCTCCAGACTGTGCACATTATTAATAGCTGTCATTTTTCTTTCTGAACAAATCCCCTCCATACAGTTTGCACTCGAGGGTACTGGAGAGTGTCCTGCCTATCTCTGTACATTAAATAACCTTATTGCGGTGCGGAGCCTGGCCGTGTCTCTCTCTTTCTCTGGGGCAGGTGTATTTATCATTTCCCCCACTCTGACATTCCTAGCTCCGGCTGCCAGACCAGGCCTGGCGCCTTCCTCTCTGTCGATTAGTTTGCATTCTCCAGGATTAAAAAGGTTTAGGGAGCAACTGGGAGTTGGCAAGAAGAGGCTGAGTTGTTTAGAAATGTCAGAAAAGTGTCAGGACTGCCAGTGTTCTGGGAGGAGGGGGTGGGGAAGAACAGAAGCACTTTTCAATTAGATTCTAGCAGACAAAACACCAGGAGAAAGAGTCAGCAAGGGCCCCGAAGATAATAAGAAATCCCCGTGTTCTGAGTACAGGGGAGGGAGGACGGTGGAAGGGATGGATAACTGCTTTTCCACCAGGCAATTTTGAGTTGACAAATCGGACAGCCCAGCACATCACACTCCAGTGTCACTCTTCAGTGTTAGTCACCGTTGTAGCAAGCAGCCACCGGGGAGAAGACGAAGCAAGGGATGGGGCACTCAGAAAGCACACACGTGGCTAATGCACTCAAGGGTGACTCGCTTTCCCATTTCCTTTTCTGCCGGTCTTCGGATTTCTTTGGTTATCTGTGGAGGAGGGGACTTTTGTTTTTGATGCGTTTCCTTGGAGAAAGGAGACACTTCCCGGAGCTCAGAAAGAAGCCTTGATCTCCCAAAGATTCTCCGCAGGTGACAAAGGAAATGGGCGAGTGACATTTTTTAATGCCCTATCTATTATATACAAGCAACCACAAGTACTGAGAACAAAGGGGATTGTCCTGTCTGAAAACCTGAAAGCCGGATTTAGCATGAAGAATGAATCAGGGGGTGTTCTTACTGCACTAGATGCACGGATCGATTGGCTACACCAGCCTGACGATGTTTTGTGCCTTCACTGGGAGATGTATTCTGAGCAGCCTTGGAAAGCATGTGACTCAGTGCACCAAGAGAAAGGACCGAGGCCTGAGAAACTTGGAAAAGAATTGCCTTGGGTTTGGCTGAATTTGAAGTGAAACACTCAAGTCACTTGGCAGACCTCCGCAAGAGTGATTTCCACCATGCTTTGTGCCAGCTTACATGGCACTCTGGGACCTTCCTGGGGCAGAGAAGGAAGAGGAGCAGATGACAGCAAAGATTTTTGGCTCTTTCTTCATGGCATGAAGCATGGGAACAGTCTTCCATTAGGAATCAGGAAGGAGAGTTTTAGTCGAACTCTTGGGCTTTTTTCTTCATCTGTAATACAGGTTGGGTGGGTCATTTGTAACACGGGTAGTGGATGGCCCACATGATTTTTAAGGTTCCTTCTAAAAAACAGTCCTATCATTCACTTATTAAACTCACACCCCTGGCTGTAACAGCTGGATTATGTAGTGAACTATGCGTGTTTCCTGTCTAAAGGCGCTGTTAAGGAAGAAGTAAAATCACCTCTGCTACAATTAGTTCTTTAAAAAATTTTTTTTAATGTTTACTTTTTTGAGAGAGACAGAGACTGAGTGTGAGTGGGGGGAAGGGCAGAGAAAAAGGGAGACACAGAATCTGAAGCAGGCTCCAGGCTCTGAGCTGTCAGCACAGAGCCCGTTGTGGGGCTCGAATCCCCAAACCGTGAGATCACGACCTGAGCTGAAGTCGGATGCTTAACCAACTAAGCCACCCGGGTGCCCTCCATTAGTTCTTAACCGGATGTTGTAAATTCAGGGGCCAATCCTCAGGGCATCTGACATGTAAAGCCAGTCAACAGATAACTGGAAACTTCCTTTTGGCCAAGGTGCTGTTTGCAAATGCAGCAAAATTAGCCAATCCCTTTTGCTAATGGGGAACAGATTCCTGAGGGGAGGCAGGGATGTCTTATACCTGCAATGAAGAACTAGATCCTGTCCTCTCAAGAGAAATCCATTCTCGTATTAAGTCCTTTACCTCCTTACACATATGAAGCCTCATTCCACCAACATATCTCTATTGCCTTCTTCCCCACGGGGTTCCTTCCCGCTGGTCTGTGTGCCTGCCCTGGTCTCCATTGGCTACACCTTCATCCAGATAGCTCTACTCAGATCTCCCCATCTTATACTGTTCTTTTCACTTACACATCAATATTTTAGGAGCAAGGCTCAGGCCAGGACAGCAAAGGCCCTTGCTCTCATGCAATTTAATCTCCAGTATGCTGTTGGGGTGGGGATGCAGTGGGAGAATAATAAATGATTAACATGCATATAAACAAGATACTTTAACAGTTCTGGTTCACAACCCTCTTGGAAGCTTCCCGGGGGTGATCTGAAATTTGCCCCCTTACGGGGAGGGCAGGGAGAGACCCAAGAAAGAAGGAGGACACTCTAGATTTGTAGGTGGCAGTTTTAAGAAGCAAGGAGAACTTACATACGAGGCTTGTCATGGGCAGCAGCAAGACGAATGGAACCCTGCACCTACTTTCCAAATCTTGAAAGGAACTGGGCTCAGTCACCTCTACTTGTGCAGCTTCTGGGAGCAGGAACCTACATTCCCAGGACAGGGAAGGGGTAAGGAGTCTCCAAGTGCCCAGGTTCAGCTAGCGGGTCAGTTGGCAGCCACGTCTTTTTGATGATGTTCCATAACAAACATAATGATAAGTACTTTAAAGATAATAAAATTAGTGACCTGATACACAGTGACTGAGGGGTGGGGCATGGGGCTACCTGAAAAGATGAAGTGAAAGGGGCATTTCTGAGGAAATGGTATTTGCACTGAAAATTGAAATTGCAGGAAAGATCCTGTGTTACAAAGATCCATAATAAAGTATTCAAGGCAATGGGAGTGGAAAGTGCCAGACCCATAAGGCCAGCAGGAGCTTGGCCTTGAGAAGAGAAAGGAGGCCAGCAAGAGTATGTGGCAGCAAGCAATAGGAAGTGTGGTAGGCAACTTAAACAGACATGGGCAGGGCCATACCCTGAACAACTGAGGCCCTGGTGAGCTGTGGTTAGAATTTGGAGGTTGCTTTTGGAGGATTTGAAGCAGGAGGTGACAGAATCTCATCTATATTGTGAAAGAAATCATCCTTACTGTTGTGTGGTGAACTGATTGTAGAGAAACAGGAATAGAAGCACGAAGGCCTGTGAGGAGGCTACTCAGTTTCATGAGAAACATGATGGTGGCCCAGACCTGGTCCATATGGTGGCATAGAGATGGACAGAAGGAGATGTATCTGAGACAAAATTCTCATATTAAATCAGTAGAGTTGCAGATAGACTGAACTTGTCAAGCAAAGGAGTTGAGAGTGCTAATTATGGCTTCCAAATATTTGACTTGAGTAGTCGAGCCTGCAGACATGACAATGACTGACATGGGGACCACTGGGAGAGGCACAGGTCTGAGTGCTAATGAAGGATTGGTCTTCAGCCATCTTCCTTTCAATGTATTCATTTCAAATGGGGGCAGTGGGAAACATGTCATCTTTCCTGTTACCCAGTGGTGGTGATCCCTCCCCATTAGACAGATCCTACTGACTTCTCTCTGCCCCTCGTGGACTCAGACCTGCCCTGGGAGGTGAACTGAATTATTTCCTTCATACATTTATGAGCAAGAAGGGGAGTGTTGAGTTCTGCGTTTTGCACCATCTTTTCTCCCTGAGATTGGCCTTCACTCAGACTAACAGCCTGGGATTTGGAGGCCACTCAAGTCCATTGTCACATTCATTCAGTGGTTATGATGTCCATGTGCATCCCATGAATGAGCTGCATCAGTTACATCTGTTATGGCTCTCTTGTATCCCCCTTTTTTGTCATTCTCGATGTACAAATTCTCTTTGAAACCTTGACTACCAACTTACAGCCTCTCCCTATGTTCTCATTGTTAAATGAACATTTTGTATAAATAACTTCTAATAATTTGCATAAGAAAAGGATGTCAGACTCCCTTAGACCACTTACAATTTGGTCCCAGTTAATTCTTGCCCAATTCATGGTAGTATGAGAAGTGTCTCCACTACTCAATAACCACTTTACATTATCTGGTCTCTATGGATGATTCATGTTATCCTCTGAGCCTGAAAGCTTCTGATACTTCTGCAAGGCCCAATTCTTTCCATCCTGTGAAATCCAGCCTCACTGACACCAGTGAAATGAAATATTTTCCTGTTGATATCCCTAGCTGGAGATGATTTCTCTCTTCAAGTATAGTATTAAAATATGATCTGCATCCTAATAAACACATTGAGAATTTCATAGAAAAATATATGCCTATACACAGCTTCCACTGACCTCCAAATCTACATTTATAATAGCTCTTACCATGGTGCTTGGTAAGAGTCATTCTCAAATAGTAGCTGTCAGATTAAAAAACCAAGAGTAATCTAATGGAGCTTATGATGATCTGAATTCTGATGCTCATCGCTAAGGTACCAGCCATCTAAAGGAGAGTGTGAGTGGAGAATAACATGGAGGCCAAGGTAAACACATAGTCTGTTTCTTTTCTTCTCTAGAACTTCCAGGAAAGTCTCAAGGGACCCCCCAAAAAGGACATTTTAAGTTATTTTTGTGGATTAAAGTCTTAGATTCTAGATTTTCCCCCTCAATCTGCTAATTACCTGGCCCTTAACTGAGTGATACTAGGTAATTATTGAGTGTATAAAACATTGATAAGTTGACTTTTGGCTTTGGCTTTGGCTTTGGCTTTGGTTTTGTTTTTATAAACATGGAGCTTTCTGGTACTTACCTGAAGCTACTGATCCACAATAGCATTGAGCACTACAGGTATCAGGATCATGCCTTTGATTTTACATCATGACATTCCTTGAAAAACACGGTGCTCAGTACAAGCAGTGGTTCTGATACCATCAACAAGAAGGATATTGAAATGCACTGCTCCTTGAATATTAACACTGGTAGCATTTTTCATATGCTTCTAAAGGATAGTGACCCAGGGACATGCTATCAATATCATAGTATTGCAATTACCAAACACTTTCAATTACAGAATTGCCACCTGGACCTTACAGTAACCTTTTAAGATAAGCCAGGTGGGTCTTTTAAATTCACACTTGTACAGATGAAATGACTGAGGCTCAGAAGGAAGAACTGTCCCAGGGCCACAATGTGAATGGTGCAGTGAGAACTTGAATCACCATGTGTGAGTCTTAACACAAATGCTCTTTCACTGCACTGTGCAGCAGATTTACAAACTAGCATTTGGTAGCCTCACAGACTACATTAATCAGACCAGGGAAAATTAGTGCAGGTTTACACACACACACACACACACACACACACACAGGCAATTTGTGGGACCAAAAAGTGCCATATTCTTCTCGTCTTTCAGTTTTGCTATATTTAATATTTATGTTAATTTTTGTTTCTTGGTGAAATACTAAAACAGAGGCAGCAGTTAAATGAAATCAAACACAGTCTATCTTACAGAATTTCCCATTTTTATCTAGAAGCTTGATGTTAACTAGATCTAGCCCAGTACTGTATACAATGGGAAAAAAGTGTTCAGAAATATCTTATCTCACCCATTTCATTTTTTCCTCTTTTTTTTTTTTTGTCTGTGTCCAAAACTCTTTTAAATATCAGATTTGGAGGAACAGCATTTCTGGTGGAAAATCAGGATTTTTCTCTCCTATAAAATCAGGATTGAAACCACAAGAATGGCAACTTCTAAGACATAGGAATGACGTGAGTGTCATCTCTGGTCACGTTGAGTCGGGTCTCAGAAGTGCACCACAACTTCCCACCTGCCCTTGCTCAACCTGGCCCAGCCTCCAGAATGTCTTTCTTCTGGGCCCTGGTGTAATCCTTGTCTGTATTTTGTGCATCAGATACTGGATCCAGTCAATGATACAGATCCAGAATTTCTAGGGCTACCATCACAAAGTTCTACAAAATGAATGGCTCAGACAGCACAAATTTATTGTTTCAATTCTGGAGGCTTGAAGTCCAAGTTCAAGATATCAGCAGGGTTGTTCCCTTCTGAGGGCTGTGAGAGAGAACATGTTCTAGACTTCTCTGCTTGCCTAGTAGATGGCTGTCCTCTCCCCTTGTCCTCACATCTTCCCTCTGTACCTTCTCAAATGAATGTCTTGTTCTCTGTCCTCTCAGGATTTTTCCAATGCTATATTCTATGTCTTCTTCATCCCAGCAACTTCTATGAGAGGTGAGGAGTACTCTTTTTCCTTCCCTCCTTTGTGCCCCAATCGAGAAGCGTGACCTCCATGTAGAAGCCTTCAAAAGAATTAATTCAAGGAAACTCCTAGGTAGGGGTCTTCGAAAGTGGAAATGGAATCCACTTGGTAATAGTTCATTTCCTAGATTTTGAATGGGGCATCCTAGTATGTGCAAGCCTTTCATCAGCTAAGAGCTCATCAATATTACTTGCTTAAATTTATAGGTAGATTCAAGAATAAACCTCACAAGAATATATGAGTTTGTGGTAAGAATTGGGACTCAAGACTGGTTTCTTTTAATTCATACTCTTGTCTTTAATTCTGATTTACTTTCAGTCAAAGCATTGATTTACCTTTTTTTTTTTTAGTGTTTTCTCACTTTGTTCTTCATAAGCCCTTTGTTGGCTTTCTAAAAGTTATTGCCACTGAATTAGATTTTAATGGAGTTAATATATCAGTATGTTATTTAGGGTTTTAGTCTGTGATTAATCCTAGAAAAGCTGGTTGAGTGCCTTACCAGAGGGCTGTGTTTTCTCCAGGTTGTAACATTATTCATGTCAGATGCAAACCTACAAATACAGAGCAGCAGGAAAAATGTAGTGAGGAAACAGGGAGATCTGGGCTTTGGCACCAGAGACTAAGGGGTACGTGTTTTTTTGTTTTTGTTTTTGTTTTTGTTTTTGTTTTTTTCAGGGAAGCTCAATTTTGAATTCAAGGGTCTCTGATGAATCAGGTCAACTTGAATTCTATGGTAACCAAGATTAAGATGCTATTTATTTCTGATCTACCTTTAAAGATAAATTAATAGATTTACTTTCATATTTGACTATATAATGTAGTTCTCTACAAAGGGCAGATTGTTGGGTTATATGGACCAAGACTTACAGTTCTATCTGTGCTTCTCCTTGGCTGGTGAAAGGTTGCTTAATCTCTATACCATTTCTGTAAATAATATTCCCCCATGTTATACATGTTATGAAACTTGCATCCACCTGACACCCCCTCTCCACATGTCTCCTTTCTCTAAGGGGCTCCTCCTCCTTCTCTTGCTTTCCTAATTCACAGGTAAGGAGGGCATCAGAAGAACACTTACCTGGATTCCCCTCCTAAAACCTGAGAAGCATTCTACACACAATCCCATCTATACTTTTCAACCCAAAAGGTGCCTGAGAAACTGGAACTTCTACAATTTGGGCTGTGAGGTCAACTCATCCTCCTACATACATATTAAGAGCATGGCTGCTAAAGTTTCCTCATTCAGTGTGTCCGGGGCTCACATGGGCGAGCAGTGCTCTTTTCATTTGAGATACCTGGAGTTACAGGTCACTGTTTAAACCAGCAAAAACACCCTGCAGTTCTAGGTGACTTTGACATTACTAATGACTTACAATTCCCCTGAGCTTAGGTTTTACACTGACAATTCTCCAAATGAGCTCTTGTTATCCTTGTGGGTTTCTGCCTTTTGAGCTTTTAGAGTGGCAAGTCTCTACTACAACCAGGGCCCCAAAGTCCTCAGCATATAGTGTCAGAAATCCCTGCAGGATGGTGGCGTGGTAGGGATGAGTGTGTGTGTGTTAGCAGGGGCGGGGTGGGGGGAGTTATAGTTGGTGAAATGAAGACTTGAAGAATTGTCCTATGATGAATAGAAAAAAGGGTGTTGGATATCAGCCTCAAAGGCACCAGCTAATACCCGATTGAATCTGTACCAGATCTGGAAAAAACTATGAAAAGGGGGAATTGTGGAAGATTATAGAAAGACAGTGTTTCTTCCCTCTTGACTTTTTATGTATACTTTTGTACCAGTTAAGCAAAAATAAATGAAAATATTTGGCCAGTGTGCCATGTATCATGTCCCATGTTTTGTGGTTAGGTTTAACTGTGAGAATCCTATTAGTGAGTCTTTGTCAATGTCCTGTATATATCAGCAGTAAATATATTAGGAACTGCTTATGGGCATGAATGACAAATATTATTTTTATTTCATGGAAGCTGAAGGCTTGAAAGGAAACTACGATGACCGTTAAAACTGTCTGGCTAGCTGTGTGCAAATGTTACCATCCTTACAGAAAACTCTGGACATATGAGAATCTGTACTGTTTTCAGAGGATATGGACATTCCTCTCTTGAATAAATCATGCCTGCTGTTTAACAACCTTTACAGTTGGGACGTGCCTTCTCATAAAGAACTTGCTTTTAGAGATGACCAGAGTTTTTCCATCTTGCTGAAAGAAATAGACTCCTTTGTATCATTTGACCACATCCACGAAAGCTTTTGCAGCAAAGGAATCGTCATACGGTGAAGGAACTAGTTTGGTGGCTATTTCTTCAGAGTCATGCTCTTTCAT
Organism: Cryptoprocta ferox; assembly: GCA_028646485.1. Lineage (NCBI taxonomy): Eukaryota > Metazoa > Chordata > Mammalia > Carnivora > Eupleridae > Cryptoprocta > Cryptoprocta ferox. The sequence goes on along the minus strand of CM053577.1, from coordinate 136,896,808 downwards.
TGCTCAAAACCTCTACCATCTCAAATAGAATTGTCTCTTAGATACTCTTTTTTCCCCCCTCTGGGTTACGGCACATCACACTAGATGGCAGTAATACCCCAGCTTGGGAGTCCATTTACTGTCTCCCCTACCCCCACACACAACCTTTTCTTGTCCAAAATAATATGGAATAAAACATGCAAATAAAATTCGTTCATTTTATACAAGATTCATTCAGAAAAGCTGATATACAATTAGAGCTGGTAAGGGAAAAAATATATGTTAAACAATATTGAAAATTCAGGCATTGTGAGGATTTTGAGGGGAAGAGGGATGGTCTTCTGGTTTGTTTCTTTGTTTGTTACTGTTTTTCAGATATAGTTTAATTACAAAAGGAAATTTCTTGGGCCAGAAATCTAAGCTTAAGTGAGAAAGTAAATGTGTATTTCTGAGAAAGAAAGGAAGTCAGCCGTGCCGGTCGCTTCTGTTTTTCCAAATTCTGTGCTTCTTCCAGCAGATTGGCAATGCCTTTCTGCAACATTAACCTGGATTTTCTAGACAGAGAGGGTCAGATGCAAACTCAGAGCCTTATGTGTACTGCCCATTAACAGTAAATAGAATGATTGGAAGGAAAACCAAACCAAATCAAAAGCTCCTGATATAACGAGGACCCCTTTTCATTGTGTTTGTGTAAATCTGCAGAATGTGCTGGGGATTTAGAGGGAGACAAAATCAGTTTCTGTAAAATATTCTTGGTCAGCTAATCCAGAGCCCCAGAACACCCTACTAGGTAAGAACCATCTGAGAAAAATATGCAAGGGGGAAAAAAAGGCTCTACCTGGACTGGCACTAATTCGTTTTGCATATAAAGTAGTAGAGAGGTAAAATGTTTTTATCAAAACAAATTTGTCAAACATTTAACTTGATGTTACAGGAATGTTATTTTTTCCCTTCTCACAGTTCGCAGCCCTAGGCTTTATATTGGAATTCACAGGCACTAGCCTCTCATTTTAAAGGAAAGCATGTAATCACCTTTTAAAGGTTACTATACAGAAAACTGAAGCAGCATCATAAGAAGCAGCGTGAATTCATGAGCAAATATGAAGAATGTCACTCAGCCTGCATGTGAAAATGCTTAATGCATTATTTATAGATATGGTTCTACCACGGAGATCAAGGTCATGCATTGGCCTCCCGGGCAATGGGTCAAATCTTGAGAGGCCATTCTGATAATCCCAGCCGACAGTTTCTTGGATAGACTTGGTGTACTTTAAGTAGATGTATTTTCCAACTTGGAGAGTCAGAACTTCTTTTTTTTTTCTTAATTAGCTAGCTACTCATTTATCCAACTTGATCACAACTCATTAATTTTGATCAGAAGCAGTGCACTGGGTTATGCAGTGTTGCTATGTTCACATTCCCTCTCCCTAAATTTTATGAATCATTCCATTAAGAGAAATAAGCAATTAACCCTTCCTTCTATCAATTCGTTCTTGCCTTCTGTCCTTTGCCAATGATGTTTCCATGTATTCCTGTGTCCAAAAGCAGACTCAATAATGTGACATATGAGAAAATATTGGAGTGCTCACTTGAACAGCACATATACTTAAAAAATAAGAGGATTCCAGAATCCTAGGACATTTACTCTAGAATTTTCAATGGCAAATTATTTTTGAATACTTTTCAAAATCAATATATATTAAATATTATAGAATTCCATGCCTTTACGTTGTTACACGTAGTGGGCCCTTTTGTTGTATGTGGTTCCCTTGGGTTCTCCTGTATAAGACAGAAGATGTAAACCTGCTTGTTCACATAATCTTGGGACATGATATTGGGGTCCTGACCTCTCCTAGCTTAAACAGGCACTGACAAGTGGGGAGATTAGGGAGAGTGGGCTGCCTCTGAACAGGCAGTAAGGGGGTACATCATCTGCAGACAACTTGAAAACAATAGTAAACTTTACTAAAATTAGCTCTGGATTTTATTATCCTCGTACACCAGCAATTCTAAACACTGTCAGTAATAAAATAGACCTCCACACCAAGCACGTCCTTCTTACTCTCTGTCTTCCTCTGAGGGCTGCTGAAAAGGGGAAGATTCTTGAGGCCGTCCTTCTAGCTCAAAGAACCTAGAGTTCCTATTTAGGCTTAAGTGCCAAAAACAAAATTAAAAAATAAACTCCAGGAGTTCTCTCATTCCACCTGTTAATAGTTTTTCCTAGTTCTAAGCTACCATGCTTCCTTCAATTTTGATTTGAAGGTTTCACATATTATTTTTGTGAGCGTGGAGGATTTTGTGGCAAATAGCACTTTTCATGAATACTGGAACATGGATGCATCAATCTGGGCTTTCCTCAAAACCTTGGAACCACATATACTCCTTTCTATCTTTCTTTCCCTACATCCAGGATCAGTAGACCAAATATCAGACAAAATAACATCTATCCTTTATATTAACAAAATACTATAAAATCAAAGCATTCAGAAAGAAGGATCCGTATTTAACAGGTAATGGAATTCAGGATAATAAAAGGTGGCAAAAGAGCCTTCTGCAGGAGAATAACTGGGAAAAACTTGTCACCAAAGTCCACGTGAATCAGGACAGTCCCTAAGTGAGCATCTCAGGACACCTCTGCATCACGGTGTTTCCAGGCCAATTTTAAAAAAGTCATTTATTGAATTTACAGTAAAACAAATGTATGAATGGAAATCAGGGTTGCAATCATTTGTACATCCAGGATAGGTATAGAAATAGGATCCATGACTAGAAGTATAGATTTTGAAGTCAGGAAACTGAAAGTTTTAGTCCTGCCCATACCCCCACTCCCAAACTTACTCAGTGTATGACATTGCATACATTTCTCTTTAAGACTTGATTTTCTCATCTGCTAAATTGGTATAGGAGTAATTTAATAATGGCATATTGTGGGGTTACCATTAGGTTTAAATGGTATGATGTAGATAAAATGCTTATCTCAGTTCCCGGCACATAGAGAACATTCTGTTTCTTAGCTATTTGATTCCATGCGGAATTCCATGTGTACACTAGGTGATAGAATAATAATTCTCTTTGGCCTAGACTAGCTACCCATTAAGTCGGGAGTGTGTTCATAAGGCTTTAAGCAAATGTCTGGATCCTCGTCTTATCTTTCTGTATTTCCTCATTGTCTTGCATATCACTTCCAGTTATTTAGTCCAGTTCTGGTTATTTAGAATACATCCCAAGGCCTCTCACCAGTGTGTAAATGATAATATCATATTCCTAACACAGGTGCTGGATTTCCATCAGAGAAAGAAGAAAAAGCAAGAAAGTATCCACTGAAATAAGACAGGCTTCCATGGGAGGGGAGCGGTTGGGGTTCGTCTCACAGGATAGTTTGGGTTTGGACCAAGGGGAGCAGGAAGCAGTTCCATGCAGGGTAGGGGGAAGAGCATGAGCAAAGTAATGGGGGCAGGGAAAGAAAATGTGTGCAGACCAAGGAGGCTTCCAGCATCACTGGTGTGGGAAGATGTGTCTCGAGTGGATCGGGTTGGATATGTAAGCAAGGCTGATCGTGCAGACCCTTCAGTGCTGGATGGATTCTTGACCTACAGCAGGAAGCCAGCTGGGGTCTGAAGTTCAGGGTTGGTGCTAGATGTAAGGTGGACACTTCACTAAGGTTGGAGCCAGAAGTTCTAGTTAGGGTTTGAAACTGCAGCTGTGGTTGTGGTAGGTTTTGGGGTCACTCGTGGATAAAAGTGAAAATGTAATAGGTGTACAGATGCATACATTTCAGAGAATCCAAACTCCCTGAAGCTAATCAATGGGTTACTGTTTAAGAGCCCCTCCCCCACTCGTATATATGTGTATATATATGTAAACATATACATATGACGACAGTGTATGTACACGGATACATTTGGCCGAAGCAGTGACTGGTCCTGTTATAGGAAATGCTGTCTGAGATGTTTGCTAAGCTGAATAATAAAAGTAACAATGAACATTTATTCAAACCCAGGCTCTGCGCTCAGCACCTCGTGTATGCAACCCAGTATAATGTAAATCTAATGGAAATGGAAGAGAGAGATTAGAGTGAGGGGTGGAAAGCAGATCGCCATCAGGGAAACCAGTTAGCAGTCTGTGGCCAAAATCCCAAACTGCCAATTGACACAGCTCCTGCGTATGGTAAATAGAAGTGGGGGTGGAGAGGAAGGAGGAAGATGTGAAAAATATTAGGAAATGGGGACGATCTCGCTTTGAAAGACACCAGGCAGGAGAGCTCTTAGGGAGCATTGGAAGATGCTTGTGAATGGAGTAACTTTGGGGAGACTACAGGAATATGGGAGGCACCGAAATGTTTCCACAACACTGTTATTTTCCCTATCCATGCAATTCTCTCAAAGAATACTTAAGTTCCTGCTGCACCTTAACCTCTGCTCTGTGGTCTGCTTTAAATAATATCCTTCCAGGTCTTCTCTGACTTTGTCTTCTTGTTTCCAAGCAATGAGAGAAAACAGCTATGGACAGGCCTGTCTCAGTGACATCAAACCCCGCGCCCTCTCTGTTCCAATCAGGACACAGTTACCCTAGCAGCCAGCTTTTCTCTCTCTCTCTCTCTCTCTCTCTCTCTCTCTCTCTCTATTTTCTTTTTTTCCTTCATTTTCTCTCCCAAGAAATGCAAGTTAGTTTAACAGACTAACTGAAACAAATCTAATCACTGTATTCTGCATTTAACAGTTTGACTCCTCGAAAGATATTCCAGTGCTCCTCTTTCCTGAATGGGTCAGACACCTTTATGTTTTTCTGAATACTTGAAGACACAATTTAAATAAGATAGACTAGGGGGTGGAAAAAGTGATGCCATCATTAAATCAAAGCATTTCAGTCTACCATCTTTTTTTTGAAACTGACATTGTAATAGATGGTTTGCTCTCCTGAACTTTAAGTCCAAACTGAGATAATGAAATTATGATTTATTTTTCTCAAATCTTCCATCCTCCTTTCTTGTCATTTCTCAACTGGCATTCTCAGAGAGAAACATCATGGTCATTTCTACACTTCCCAGGATAAGAATGACGTTTATCTATAGGAGATGGTACATGTGTAGAATTCAGGGATGACACCGTGCAGATGATGCTTTTCCTAATGGGGTGACTTCCGTGAAGGAAAGCTAATTGCTAGGGTGAGCCAATTATATGTCAAGGATCACATAAAAGTCCCTTGATACAAAAAATTATATATATCACTGACCCCTTTGGCCTTTTTATCATATGTTTTCTTTCAGTACTAGTTCAATTCATATTTTCAAGCTCCCAGTAGAAGAATTTCAGGAGAGACAACTAGGAAATGTTCAAGACCACTACCTAAGTATTTGCTCACCAATCTCAACTCATATTCTAGCGGTTCCATAACTATTGGCAGAATTTAGGTTTTGTGCAGCAAAGGGGAATTTTAAACAACTTGAAATGGCTAGATTTGTACTGGGGGATGATAAAATCTAGGCAGCCATGTACATAGCATTTTAATTACAATTTGTTACAGGTTTTATGAAGACTTAAATGTTCTAGAGATTTGGGGATTGTCAAAGTTTTAGACATTAGTTTAGAGTTCCCTAAGTCTAGTAGCAACAGGATGGTCAGAGTGGACCTCATGAAGAAAGGAAGAAGGTGACTGGAGCAGAGAATGGAAGGAAACGAGGGATGAGTCATGTGGAATTTTGAGGGAAGAAAATTTCAGCCAGAGGAAATCTCCAGAGAAAGGTCCCAAGAAGGAAAATTGTCTGAATGTTTGGAGAAGAGTAAGCAGGCTGGTATGGAGTGAATGATGCAAGGGTAATAAGTACTGGGGTCAGAGAGGAATAAGGGCAAGTGTGCAAGGCGGGTAGCAGGTTGGTGTAGGTGGTGTGAGAAGTTGTAAAGATGTTGGCTTTTCTTCTGGGGGAAAATATTTGTGGGAAACTTCTGTGTATAAGTTAGCACTTTTATTCCTATCTTTAGACTTGTCTACAGTAGGATTGGTTTTCTTTTTCATAAAGAGCTGGATAATAAACATTTTAGGGTAATGAACCACCTTGTCTCTGTTGCAACAAACTATGGTAGTGCCAAAGCAGCCATAGGCCATTTGTATAAAATAGGCGGGGCTATGACCCACTAAAAGTTCGTTTACAAAAATATGCAAGCACTCCATAGGGCCTTGGTTGCTGACCTTTATTCTAGAGATTCATCTGATTTATTTATATTTCTTCCAGGAAAATTAAGCTAAGAGGAAACAGAGAAGAACCTTAAAATGTGACCATCTACTATGGGCCAGCATGAGTTCTAGGTGTGATATATACACACAGTCACTTATTTCCACCCCTATTCTTTGTCACGTGTCCAGGACAGCTTTATCTCTCAGGAAAATAACTTCAGTAGACTCCTTCCTGATTCTGTTTTGTTTGCACATCTCAATGCATTCTACCAGAGCAATCTTTTAAAATATAATCATGCCAAATATTTAAAGAAAGAATAACACTAATTCTATGTAATCGCTTCCAGAATATGTGAGCTCTCAATTCATGTTATAAAGTCAAGATTACTCTGATAGAAAAACCAAGAGAATAAATGTAAGAAAACTACAGAACAGTATTCCTCATGAGCTCATGAGCAGAGACCCCAAAATTATCAATGAAATATTAGCACATTGAATCTGACAAAATATAAAAGGAACAACACACTAATATCAAGCAGAATTTATTCCAGGACTGCAAGAACAGAGCGATATTGTAAAGATCATTCAAAGTAATCTGCAAATTAAGATCCAAAAGAAGCGAAAGCACATGATCATATTAATTGATGCAGAACAAGCATTTGACAGAATTTAACAACCACTCATGTTATAGGATCTCAGTAAATTCAGAGTGGAATGGAACATCCTTAACCTGATAAAAAGCAAATAGAAGAAAACTTACCATTAACATTGATAGAAGACTGAATGCCTTCTCTCTCAGATGGGAAACAAGTCAAGAATGCCCATTCTTACCATTCGTATTCATCATAGTACTAGAATGTTACCCTGTACAATAGAGCAAGAAAAGAAAATTAAATGCATACAGATAAGAAACTTTTCTGTCCCTGTTTGAAGATGATAATCATATTTCTACATTTGAGCAATGAATAAATATAAACTGGTATTAAAAATAAATATCATTTAGGATAGTTCCCCCAAAAGCTAAAAACTTAGGTACAAATCTAACAAAACATGTATAGAATCTGTATAGTGAAAACTACACAATAATGATGAAAAAAAAATCAAAGACCTAAATTAATGGAGGGGCAGATTATAGTCAGGATTGAAATAATCAACACAATAAAGATGATGATACTTTCCAAATAGATCTGTAGGTTTAATGTAATTGCTATCAGAATCCTAACAGTATTTTTTGAAGATACAGACATGCTGATTCTCAAATGAATATGGAGAGGCAAAAATAGAATAGTTAAAACAATTTTGTAAAAAGAAAATAAGGTTGGAGAAATTATAATACTCAATATAAAGACTTATTTTATGGTTAGAGTTATCAAAACAGTGTGGTCCTGGCGAAGGGACAGACACATAAATCAATAGAACAGGACAAACGAATTCAGATAAGCACAACTGATTTTCAACAAAGGAAGGACTGATCTTCACCCATTCTTCCCTATGACAGTTCACTGAATCTTCATCCTTTTATTTGGTTGTGGTGTAAGTGCCTGACATTAAACTTCTCAGTGCTGAGGCATCCATTTCGAAAGGCATTCTTCTTGAATTAATATACCACCAGCTGGGCCACCCAAGATGTGCCTCTTTCAGAAAACCCTGGGTGACCTAAATAATTGACTGCTTGAGTGACCCTGCCTCCACTCTCCCATGCCCTAATTCCTGCTCTGGTGCTTCAAATTAACCAGTGATGAGTGACCCCAGAAACCCCAAACTTCTCACCCTTGCACCCTAATCAAGGCAGAGTACCAAGTCCATTCTCTCAATTTGTCTCTCCCCATGAAATTACTATGTGGCCCTCAGGCAGGCAAGGTACCCCACAAGACTTGTAAGTAATAAATTGTGTTCCTCAAAGCTCCCTGATGGTTTCTTGGTGAAGTTCATCCTGTGAGTATAATAAGAACTACAAGGACTTTGGCCTGGTAGGATTAATGTCTGTGGGGGCTCTCCATCAGTAATTCAGTTTAGACGAGGGCTTCATGTTTTCAAGCTGAGAGCATTACCTTCAATACACTGGGGCTGACACCACATTGGTCAAGTGCAACACCAGAGTCACCCTTGACTCTGCTCTTTCTCTCACACCTTTGCTTAATCTGTTGGAAAATCATGTCCACTCCTCCTTCAAAGCATATCCAGAATCTGACTACTTCACACCTCCTCTGCTTTTATCACCACCATCCACTTATTATCCCAACTGTTGCAATAGACTTTTAACTGGTCTTGATACATCTACACTTTCCTGCTCTATAGTTTGTCATCCATAGAGTTGCCAAAGGACTTATTTTAAAAGTTAAGGTAGGTGATACCAATCCTTGACTCAAAATCTTCAAATGGCTCCTCATCTCACTGAGAGTATAAACCAAAGTCATGGCCATGGGGTTAAAAGATCAAGCATGATCTGATCTGACCTCTCTACCGTCTCTCTGCTTTCATATCCTCTCTCTGTCTTTGCCTCACATTGACTCTTCTGCTGTCACCCTGACTTCCTTGATGTTTCTTGAACAGGCTAAGTATACCCAACCCTTGTAGTCTTTGCACTTGATGATTCTGGTGCCCAAATTTTCTTTTCCCAGAACTCTGAAAAGTTCACTCCTTCACTTCCTCCAGGTTTCTGCTAATATGGCATCATATCAGAGACCTTTCCTGACTACCCTAAATGAAAGCAACCTACCCATTCCTGGTGTTCCCAACTCCTCCTACTCCTCCTACCTGCCATATCTTTTTTCTTTTTTTTTGTATATACAACCTACTGATGAATTATATATATTTTCTTTTATTAAGCTATTCCATAAATATAATTTAACTTTAATAAGGACAGAGAATTTGCCTGTTTGTCTGTTTATTGCTCAATCTAGACCAGCCCCTCCATATCATAGGTACTTAATACAAAAATGTTTGACGAATGGATTTAATAAAGTCATGGCCTTGATGTGCAACTCAGAATCTATGAATAGACTTAATAAATCAACAAAACTCTACCTTTTACGAATATACCTTTGGAAAGTACTTCTAATAAATGATTTAGGTTGTATAAGTATTACTAGTATTGCTTTCATGTCTTTAGCATAAGCCAACACTTTGTCTATTCTTCTAGTTCTTTCTAGGGTAAATTCTTCAAGACACTCCATAAGGCATTGTTCATCATTTTATCTTCTATGATTTATCATTACATTGAGAATCTAGATTCCATGCTCAATAGGCTAATTCATGTTTAGTTTTTTGCCAAGAATTAATGAATGCTACTTCTGGTATGTGCTAGTTTTTGCCATGTGTTCCAACTAGCCCATTTTCGCACAAGTGTACTTAATTAAAAGAGAAATCGATGTTTGGGGTCTTTCTTCCCCCATTCAAGTGTCTTTATTATAGCTGAGATGGACAAAATTATTCATTTCCATTTTGAAAAGAAGTTGACAATTTCCTAACAAATACCGGTTTCTTTTTAATACATTTAAAGACAAATATATAACTTACAGTCATACTTACACGTTGTTACATTGCATAGGAATTGTGTTAAGAGTGTTCTCAACAGAGTACAACCTTTCACTTTTATGTGGCAGATCAAAATAGGAAAAGGGACCACAGCACCTAAATGACTTTATATAACACAAGTCATGAGCTTGTTCTTCTCAATGGTAACGGGGCTACAGCAATAAATAAAACAAGACAAAACAAAGGAACCCAATGGTAAGCATCCATGATGTACCTAATTCTATAGGAAATTACTATCAGCAAAAAAGCTTCTTAAGCAAAGAAACATAATGTTTACTCTGAAGTTGTCTACAATCTAGGTCACAGGAGAAGCCAAACCCTCAGCTCTCACCGCATGACAACAGATGAAAGAGAGACAAATTATTACTGAGTTTTGGGTTTCAAAGCCTTTTAGGGACGTTGGGAACTTGCAGGGATTCCAAAGAAGAGCCACAGAGATGATTAAAGAGTGTAAAATGGGGCCTCTGAGGGTAGGATAAAGGAATTGGGATTATTTAGTTTGGAAGCGAGGTGATTAAGAAGTGGTTTCAAAATAGCTTTAGAAATGCACAGTGTTAGCTAATTGATAATGGTGGCTAGCTTTTCCCCAGGATGAGAAGAAGTGGACAACCAAATGCTCCCTGAGAGATTTGGTTACATACGTTAGTAAGGGAGAGTTGTCAGAGATTAAAGATAGGAATGGATGGTCAAAGCACTATACTGTTTCTTTTTGCTTTATTTAATCTTTAAAAATAGAGATGAGATTCATATAACTGACGTCGAAAGGCAGAGAGTGAAAGTAAGTCACTTTTAAAGGCTATGGTGCTAGATGACTTTTCAAAATATCTTCCACGTGTGTGACCCTTGGACTTTATTGAGCGTTTGCCAAGTTTTACCATAGGCTTCATGCCAATTTCGACTAAGAAAGCATGTGGCTTTACCTCTCATCTTACATTCTGATATAACACCAGTTAGCTCTATGGATTGAAATTTTAAGTGCTTGGTGTTTTGTATCCTCTTATAATCAGGCACACCAAACTATCACAAAGAAATGCATTGTTTGTTTTCTTTAGGAAGTATTTCATAGTTCATTGGTAGATGATGTATAGTCTTCTAGCAGAGGAAGCCAGATTGGCAATAAAAATCACTTCCTGGGGGATTACAATTTATCCTACATTTAGTATCGCCAAATAGTTTTGGTAGAGGAAAAAAACCTGAAGCAATCAAGGCGAGTTTCACTTTTTCTTAACTTATTAGCCTAGTTAAAATAAAAGGAATGGTAAATACAATGATTATGAAAATAAAGTTTTCCAGTCCAAAGGCAACAGTTCAGTAAAAGCTCATAAAAATGGGGTATTCTGACACAATTCATCTCTCTGAAAGCCTGAATAATGTTTGATTTCTTCCAAACCAAATTTTAAACAGCCTAAGCAAACCCAAATTTATTTGAAAACCCAACTTCCATTGTTTACTCTTTCAGTGGGTTTTCTTCTTGGCAACAAAGAGCCTGAAGTCTTAATAAAGTTGGGAACTTACTTAAATGCAGTGATGAAGAAACTGGGCCAACGCTTAGGGAAACTGCCAAGAAATTTTAGAACAATTGCATTTCAAGTATTGTTCCATTTACGGAGCAGAATTAAACTTCTCTGGAGCAAAACTGCCATGTACACCTTATCGTTGTTGTGTGCTCTGCACCATCTTAAATGGAATTAGGCTTCTCATTAATGAAGGAAATAAATCTGCATTTATTTCCCAAAAAGACAAGATATGGATTCCAATAATAGTGTTTTAAAACACACTCTTGTGTACTTACCTACATTATAGTATTTCAAAGTAATAGAAATCTTGGCCCCCAAACGTATCTTCATTAATTTCACACTGTGCATGTAAATAAACAGCTAAGCTCAGCACAGACTTTCTAAATCTTCCAGCCCCATCCACTTACGCATTCTTTTAGCTTCATTTACTGTGATGTGAGAACCAGCTATTTGACCGCCTGTTTGGTGCATGAATCATTGCATGTTAGAGATAAAATTGTTTTTATTATGTGGATTGCTTCCATGTAAGTAGGAAAAGAATCTTGAAAAAGAGTAAGAAAAAAGCCACCCAGGACTAGGGGAATGAGCCGGTCATGGTGATGATAGGATAGAGGATACTTGGAAGAGCAAAATTTAACTGACTTCTATAATTCTATATAAAACCTCCATTTTTAAAATAAAACCCTGTTGCCAAATTGCAAAAAAAAAATATTTCTAAGAAAATTGGAAATCGTGTTCGACAATACAGATCAATGCTGGAGAAGGGTGATACTCCCAGAATTGAACTCCTGCAATGAGATTAACCCATTTAAAGACATTTTGCTCTGTATTAGTTAGAATACAAGAAAAACAAAAGGCCATCTGGGTAAAATTATGATCACCAGATTTTTACCTCTGAAGTCTTCAGAGATCTGCTCTCCCACTAAGGCTCCATTTAGGCAGAAATCAAATTTCCACCCTTATCGGCTGTGCAGCCTTTCCATGGAGTCATGCCCACAGAGCTTAATCCAGACAGCAGTGTTTTGTCATCCACAAATCTATTCTATTCTAATCTTTGGGTGTTTTTAGAATGCATTATTTTCATAGGCCAGGCTGCAAATTGGAGGCAAACCATGTGGCAGAAAATATGAGCTCATGGGGGAAAAAGAGCTTAGGTGTTTTACTCTAAATTGACAAATAGGATGTTCCTGATTTCCAAGTAATTATTTGGCTCACTATGTAATTGCTCTTAAAAAATATATACATCACTGAGAAAACAGATACAAATTGAGTTCCTTTAGGAAACAGAACTTCAGTATACTTTGCATTATTTACAGCAAGAATGAAGGACTTTGATACAAAAAGTAACACAAAGGACAGACTGTCCCCTGTCATGTAGATACCCACGGGAGAGAGGAAGTTATAGTAAGGGGTGTAGACTAAGGAATTCCCGAGAAATTGCCAAGTATCCTCTTGAAAAGGTTTGATTTGGAAGTAATTCAGGTGATACCTACATGCACAATTTGGGAATTTAATGCACAGGGGAGAGGGGGGCATTTCAGGATTACGGTGAAAAAGTAGGAGTGTGGGGAATAAGCTAGGAATTCCCCGGGGTTGTACCAATGGGTTAACAAGGCATAAAGAAGTACAGAGCCGTAAGATGCTCACTCCCGAGTTTGGGTGAAAAAAATTAGGCGTGTAAGGATAGAGAAGAGGGGCTAAGGCCCCCAGTACATAGGTATATGAAATAAACAAGATTAGGCCTTCAGGCCAAAGTGCCCCCCAACTTGGTAGATAGCAGAAAGCTGCTTTCACAGGAAGGAAGGACCAAATTAGGTAAAGAGGTAAATAGGGCTATACACCTGCACTGCGCTGAGGGTGAAACTGCCCAGGGCGGAGCTGATTAACAAATAACAAACGGAAAGGTGCCGTGTTAACCCTGAGGTCATGTGTCCTAACTGTCCCATCCCCTAGGCTAGCTAAGGTAAGCAGAGGTGGTGCCTCATGTCCTCTGTAGACAACCTAGCCCTGACTGCCTTGCCGGGGCCAGGATTTTGTTTTGTATTAACCCAAACCCCTAACCCTGAATATCATCAAGTCCCCCTTTTCCTCATGTCCATGAGGTAATCTTCACAGATCTATTGTCTCTTTGTGCACGTCCATCACCATGTGTGTAAGCATGATCCTAATAAAAAACGGGGCAAGGACCCTTATTCAGGGCTCTTGTCTTTTCCTGGACCATTAGCCTCTCTCGCTTTTAATCCTATGTCCGCTCTATTGCTGGCCAAGAGAGAACTTTAGACTTAGAGTCTATGACGTAGGAGAAGCTCAGAACATGTGTTGCAATGGCTAGAAAATGAGTGAAGGAGAGGATAATGGATGTTCACATAGAAGACAAAGGCATCCGGTCTTCACTGTCTCTCTTACAATGATGCTTTTTATTGTGCGTGTAATAAGTGTTCTCAGGAGAAGTACAGAGTGGTCATGGATATCTGTTAAAAAGTTTGGAGCAAGTCCTGATGGGCAGTTGAAAGGTAAAAGTTTCACACTCTCATTTAGTCACTCGGCTGGAAAAGTAGCTTTTGACCATCATTATCTCATGGCTGCTTTTGTTTTTCTGAGTATGCTTGGCATTGGCACATTATAACATCGTAAATCTTTTCAGAAGAGCAGCGTTGGTAGGCATCCAAAAAGTATGTGTGACATAACTATACACGCATGTGCACACAAACACACACACTTATGAGTTCACATGTGCACGTACACACACATATACACACACAAACAGTATCTGTAGTCTGAGTCTCCTTTAAGTCTCTGCCACCTTTGACCTCTATTTTTCTTATTTTCTTTAAAATAGCTGTGGTAGTTAATTTTATTGTTGTATATGAACTAAGGAGATGTAATAATATATTTATAAGGATGGTGTGAGTGGACTATAGTTTATATAAAAGTCTTGGAAATAATTTCTTTGGGCATATGGCAATTATAACATATCAAGCCATTTCAAATGCATTTACTTTATTCTATTTTTAAAAGCCGCCCGTGATATTATATTAAATTCTTTAGATAAGTTTTTTTAAAACAATTCATAATGAAATGGGCAACCCTTAAAATAAAATAAATGTGTTTTAGTCTTTGTGGATGGGTTGTAATGATTTAATAAGCTGTCTAATATTTTCTGTATCTATTTAATATAATTTAGAACCATTCAGTCTAGGAATTCAGAAATAGAAACGAACCATTAGATCAATTTGTACCTTTCTGCTTTTTCTATACCCCATAAATATGCTTTGTCCATTCTTGGTTTCAATAGCTCTAATGTCGGTTCATCTGTCATATCCTGTGGGAAAGCAGTCCACACAATGATAGCTCTCAATGTTTAGATATTTTCTTTCTAATAACATTAAAAATTAGTCCTTAATGTATATCACAAAATATGTTGGTTTAGGTCTGTATAGAATATTCTCTAGGGGAATAAGTGCATACTACATTTTCAGATTTGTAAGCTATTTGTAAATGCCTGCAAAATCCAAGGCAATATGCTTTAAATTGTTTCGTTAACATGATATTGCATTGAGAATTAGGTCGTTAAATTCAAGTGTGTGTGTGTGTGTGTGTGTGTGTGTGTGTGTGTGTGTGTATCTTAGCATCATATCTCCTGTCAATTACCTAGCGAGATCTAAATGTAAAAAAAATTATTTCTGTAACCCTCCATCACTCTGCATTCGTAGATCTCTGATTACACATGGAGCACGTTTAGATGGAGATATCAGCCTATTTTGTTTTTCACATGAGGTTGTATGTATTTATTTGTATTTGTCCTTTCTCTGACATCAAACATTAATCATTACAAGGGTCACCCTCTTAAGTCCAATAACATAATTAGAGAAAATTTTCTTTTTCATACAAATGTAACTCACCTTAATAAAATCTGAATGGAAACAGGTACACTGAACCGAAAATGAATTTGGGACATTCAAGATGATTTATTGCCTGTATGTTGTGTTGCATTCCTTTTAGAAAGCAGCTATACTTTTTCTACTCCTGTAAGTAGGGTTAAAAAGTTCTGTATGTTCAGCTAGAGTCTCTGGGTCTAAATTCTATTTATGTGTTCTTTGGGAATCTAAGTGTCGTGTCCAAGTTTCCTTACTTGTAAAAGGGAGCTAAAATTTTGGTAGATGGTAGAGTTTTTGTAAACATTAAATGAGATGGTGCATTTAGAACATTAATTATTAGAGTAGCTCACAGTTGGCATTTAATAAATATTTGTTATTTTTACTTGAAACATCAAGAAAGGGCAATACAGTAACAAATTGCTAGTAATGGACATGGAGATGTGGGTGCAGGTCCCCTTCGGGAAGGACTTGAGGCCCCCACTGCTGTAAATGTGGTCAGAAGACTGCATTTGGCCGGCCAGGCCTCCTGGGATTGCCCCGCTTCAGAGAGAGACCATGTCCCTTGTGGGGAGACGTGCACCTTGATGATCAAAGCATAGGTGTAAAAGTCTTGCCATTTAGGTTCAAAGCAGGAGGACTGTGACAGGTCGTTTCAGCTCTGCCGCTCTCAGTGGAGTTGACTGAGGCTGTCAGCGGTACTCTTTGCCTGCACCTGCTTCCTCTCCCTCCCTTGCAGAGAGGTTGAGCTGATCTTACAAACTCTCTTGAACACTAACCTCTGACTCGGAGTCTTCTCTCCTGAAACCCCAAACTGCAGCCTGGTTTTACAAAAGGTGTTCTGAAAATACTAGCTTTTCTAACCAATATTTAATTCAAAACTATTTTTTTAATGTTAAAAAAAATGGGGCACCTGGGTGGCTCAGTTGGTTAAGCGTCCCACTTTTGATTTCAGCTCAGGTCATGGTCTCGTGGGTCATGAGTTCAATCCCTGCATCAGGCTCTGTGCTGACAGCTCAGAGCCTGCTTGGGATTCTCTCACTCTCTCTCCACCCCTGTCCCCTCAAAATAAATAAATAAATTTTTTTTAAAAAGGAAAAAATAATCTTCATAACTAAAGGTGTTATGTCAAGGCCAGCATACCTGTCTTCAGCACTGCTTTCAGTTAGGTTCCTTGGAAAGTCATGTAAATTTAAAGAGTTTTTAAAAGACTTTTATGCAATGAAGTTTCATTCTTGATGAAAAGACCCAATATCCAAAATTCTGTAGAAATCATTAATAATACATATTATAATTGATATAATTGTTCAAGGTAGTATGATATTACCAAAATATTCTTTAACAACTTGTTTTGTAGCAAAACTAATTTATTTAATTCAATTTATAGAAAAGATTATCCAGGAAGGTGCTTGGCAGTCTGTGATACCTCCAAGAACCAAAAGACTCCTGGGAGAGAGTAGGATAAGATCTTTTGAATACATAAGGACCCAAATGGAAGAGTAGGCTAATTTACAATGTCACTCACTCATTTATTTATTGAGCATGTATTAGCTAACAGGCGCTGTGCTAATACCAGTGGCGAGAAAACAGATGTGTTCCTTGTCTTTTTTCAGCTACTTTTATGGTTTGTGAGACATAAAATCACATAAATACCTACAAAATTCCAACCGTGATAAATACTAGGGGGAGGAAGGGGATTTGTTTCTTTGAGAGATTTTATAACGGAGATTTCCCCCTTCAGGATGGGTCACAGAAGCAACTATTGAGCAAAAGCCTGAAAGAAAAGTAGAAGTTAGTAATATGGAGACAGAGCAAAGAACATTTCACGTAATGCAGGAGCATTTCCAAAGGCTCTGAGGAGAAGGCAGATTGGCATATGAAGTTTTCTATAAGAAGGAACAAAAAAAAGGCCAGTTTGCAAACCTCCAAAAACAAAGGAGAAGGGTTGAAGCTGAGGATAGATGTTTAAAAAACCAGATTATCCTGAGGTGTTCAAAGTGGCATGTTGACTGTTGTACGGGAGGCACAATATATGTGTGTATACATATATATATATATAATATACTTATCTATTGAGCAAAAGATAAGTATATAATTATCTATTATATATATCTATTATCTATTATAAAAATAATTATCTATTATATATGGGTATTTTAAATATAATTTTGAAATATGTAGTCTTACTATATTGGTGGATATATAAAATAGTTCTTTTTTTTAAAGATAACTTTTTTAAAGTTTATTTATTTTGAGAGAAAGAGAGAGAGAGAGAGTCCCAAGCCCCAACATGGGGCTTGATCCCACGAACGGTGAGATCATGACCTGAGCTAAAACCAAAAGTCAAACACTTGACAGACTGAACCATGCAAGCACCCCTAAAATAGTTCTAATCAGAGTGGTTGCATTAATGGTTTCTGAACTCCCCTCCTTCTATGGACTCAGTGAATGTGTCCCTGAGCTGAGGCAGTTCCCTCTGGAAGAAATCCGGAGACTAGCAAAGCACAGCCCCATCGATTAGTAAGAAAGGCTGATATGCACCTTCGCCGTGATTTCCACCAACACAGCACCATGATATTTGGAGGGAATACCTAACTAATTGGCCCCAAATGCCAATCTCTCAGCTTTTATTTATTTTTTATTTGGATATTTTATGTAGTACGCCTAATGAACTGTAGAATTTGTGTCTATTTAAAGCATAATTTAAAAACAAAAATGCTTTGTATTACAATATGAACCTTAAAATGACCTATGCACAATAATCATTTATGGTACATGTTCAAATTCTTTAACCCATTTGTCAGCCATATCTGTCCCTAGTACTTGGTCAAGAAAACAATTTTTTTGGACATTGTGTTATTTTAATATTTTTCATAAAATCATCTGCAATTTGTTGGAAAGTTGTGTTTTCTAGTCAAATAATATTGAAATAGTTGATACATTTGTCCTTGTTTTCTGTGGACCATATATTTTACTTGTATCCCACAAGCTTGTTGTTTCATATCTTCATTATCATTCAGTTCATAATATTTTACATTTCCCTTGTGATTTCTTTTTTTGTTTGACTCATGGTTATTTCAACCTATTATTTATTTGTTTGTTAACTAATTAATTTATTTTTGTAGAGAGAGAGAGAGAGAGCACACACAAGCAGGGGAAGGGCAGAGAGAGAAAGGGAGAGAGAAAATCCCAAGTAGGTTCCACACTGATGGTGCAGAGCCCGACGTGGGGCTCGATCCCATGACCCCGGGATCATGACCTGGGCTGAAATCAAGAGTAGGTATTTAACCGGCTGAGCCATACAGGTGCCCCTAACTCATGGTTATTTAGAATTATATTGCTTCCTTCACTCTCTTCTAACAGAGACATTGGGTGTTCAAAAGTCAGATGATAGGAGCAGGACTGAGAAGTGATAGGTGGAGGAGGTGGTTTCGTGACTGTTTATATTGAGCAAATATGTTAACTGAGCAAGGAAGTAAGTGGCAAATAATGGGAGTCATTATTCTGTCTGAGAAATATTTACAAACTGTAACTGGGAAGGCTACAAAAATTCCATGGGAGATGGACTGGGATTGCCCTTATACCCAAGTAGCGGTGAGCATACCAAGCATTTGGAATTTGTATTCCAAATACCATTTTTCACTAAAAAAGAAAACCAGGACTGCTCTGAGACATGTCTGGGAAAGGAAAAGGAGATGAACTGGGAGTCTCTTTCTCCTCTGAAAAGAATGAAATTTCTCAAATAACAATGGAGGTACATAAAAAAGACCCGGGAGTCAGCTTGAAGGGCCAAATCTAAGAAATCTGAGAATCAAAATACATAATGAGTCTATCCAATCAAAGTTATTAAATGGAATTGGAATCCTACTGATATTAAAGAATGAAAAATTATATGAAATCGGAAGGAGAAAGAAAAGTTCTTCCTTGCGGTAGAATCTCAGACAATAAATGTAGGCAGGAAGATCGACATGAGGATCCCCATTTGGTGACCATCTTGAGTGTTGGTTGATTTAGTCAGAAGTCACAGTGGATTGTCTGGCTTCTGAGTAGAAGTCGGAAGGGAATAGATTGGATAAAGATTTGGCAGGGCATAACTCCTTTCTGGCTCTGTAATTACTAGGATCTCAACCTCAATGGCTCACATGGCTAGAGACCTCCCAGACAGCTTGACTGGGGCTCTTTTGTTTCTCATCCACATGTTATGTACGGGGGCTTCCATGAGTAATGCCTGTGTGAGGATGGCTCGGAGAGATAAGGTTGATTTCCAAGTTTGTTACATAGCTTCTGCCTTCCCCAAGGATGTGTCTTTGAAAGGGCCAAGGTAGAAGCTGCCTAGCTTTCTATGAACTCACCTCACAAGGACAGAATGTCTGCTCTGCTACATTTTATTGTCACGCAAGTCAGTGCCACCAGCACAGATTCAAGGGGAAGGCAAGTAGACTTTACCTTTCAGTAAGAGGAGGAGCCAAGGATTTGCAGCCATTTTTATCTTCTCTATTCCAAGTAACTTTCTTCTTCATTGCTATTTTTACTCCGTAAGGGCATTTTTTACAGTAATGGAATGATTCTCAAAATATGTATTCATATTATCACCTACCTAAATAATTTTCTCTTTGAAGCAGTGCCTCGTTGCAATAATTTGAAGTTCTGCTAATGGGGCCAAGGTAATTGACTCTATCGTTTTGATTTTATTAGTTCATAAGGACATTTAGAACTGAAGATGAGTGAAATTAAGGTTTAAAATAATCATTCCATCTAATTGAAAAGTCACGGTTCACACAGTTATAGGTAAATATAACTTTTGCAGCTACAGGTATGGAAAAATTTTACTTGACTTATGTTATCTTAAAATAATGGCCAACTCTTAAAGTAGATATTTATTTTCAGCAGATTTCTGACTTCTCATTTCATTTTATCTGTGATATCACTGCTGTCCCTGTTATGGATGGTAAATGTTGACAAAATCATTTTATGTAAGTTTCACCTTCATTATCAAGTTGAAAAGGAAACACCATGTTAGTATTTTAATTTTTCATTAAAGATGCAATTTTATTTTGCAATCTAATTGTTGATTTATCACACAAAAGCTTATAATCAATAAAATCATTATAGATACACACCAAAAAGTAATATGTAGCAAAGGCATTAAGACTGCTCTCATACCCTCCACAGAATGAATGCTAAGCTCCCATACTTATTTTACAAACACCTGTAGTTTCTTATTTTTTTGTTGTTGACAATGCCAGCTGGCAGCCCAGAGCTTTCGTGCTTATCATAGGCCTCTGTGATCTGTCTCCAGTTGCTTGTGTCTGAATGCATGTTTTTAAACAGCAAGAGCCCCACACTGTAATTGAAAGAGAGGTGTTGTATTGAGTCAGAGAAAGAGAGATGAGTTTTTGCTGGTTGCATTACAAATGTAATAGACTTAAAAGTGAGAACTCTATCTACTGCCGAGCAATGCCACACATGACCAGATGGATATTTGGCAGAAACTGGAAGTACAAAATAGACGTCAACCAAACACATCCTCATTTCTCCCCCTGGCTTTTTGAGAGAGACAGAGGGGGGCAGGGAGAGAGCGAGAAAGAGAATCTGAAGCAGGCTCTGTGCTATCAGCATAGGGCTCGATGTGGGGCTCAATCCCACGAACCTTGAGATCATGACCTGAGCCAAAATCAAGAGTCAAAATCAAGCCGACGTTTAACTGACTGAGCCACCCAGGCACCCCTCACCCTGGCTTTTTAAAAATGCAACCCTTAATAATACTACTTTATTAAACCTTCAAAAATCAAGGAACAGCTGGGACAACAGGTATATAACAATACCATGCAAGGAAATCAAGGTATATGATCATCTACAAGGGCAAAATGAAGAGTCAATTATTTTAACTGCATTACGTTTTGAAAGGATCGCCCCAGTGCACTGTGAAGAAAGAATTGAAGGCATAAGACAGGATACTGAGAAACCAAACCACATGAGAAGTTATAATCATATACTAGGTGACAGATGAACTGTGTTGATGGTAGCAGGGATGGTGGGAAGTAGATGGGTTTCTACTCAGTAAATAAAAGCAAAAGAATTTTGTTCTGTAGTGGTGTATGGAGTACCACTGAAGGTTTTCATAATGGCATCCATGCATACGGTTTTCGTAACTGTGTGAATGATTCTTTCATTCTCTGTCAGAGAGACACCCCTAGAAAAGGTCCAGAATTGTAAGAGGACTACCTTTGAGATGAGATGGCTTTTACTCATTCAAAAGATGTGAAATGGTTGAATATGAGTCTGGAATAAATGAGGATAGAACACTCTTCGACAAGACAAACAAATTTTAAAATGAGACCTTAACATTTCATCTGATGAGTGAAATTTTCTCAGTCAAGTAGGAGACAAAAATTTTACTGCTAATGGGTGGAGGTGAGGGTAGGAAGTAAGAGAGATGGAGAGACATAGAAAAACAGAGACTGAAAGAGGTTAGGATACTGAAATTAATCATTGTTATTGCCTTCAGTAGGTGCGTGAGTTGATCAAGAAGACCACCATTAGGACATGGCAGGTTTCTCCATGGAGATGTGGTCATACCGAGCTAAGTGCTAAGAGCATGGATTGCTCAGAAATCCAGTCACTTTCCATTGAATTATAAATAGAGGGGGGAACCCTGTTATTCATGGTCTTTGTTGATTACATTTTAAACAGATTGTGTCTGTTGTGAATCAAAGTCACTTTTTGCAGATTAATGTTTGAAAAATACAACTTCTAGTTTTCCTGCTCCTGATTGGTGTCGGCACTTTCTGGCTGTTCTAGACCAGGCTTTTTTTTTTTTTTTTAATTTTTTAAAACATTTATTCATTTTTGAGAAAGAGAGAGACAAAGCACAGGTCGGGGTGGGGAAGGCAGAGAGAGAGGGAAACACAGAACTCAAAGCAGGCTCCAGGCTCCATGCTGTCAACACAGAGCTCAACACGGGGCTCGAACTCACACATGAGACCTGAGCCAAAGTCGGACACTTAACCAACTGAGCCACCCTGGTGCCCCTAGACCAGGCTTTTTAAATTGCTATCAAATTGAAGGGCAGCATTCAAGAATAGGCTACAAATCAGGGACCAAAATATCTGTGGCTCATATAATTAGTTTGTGTTTTCTTTTAACTAGCCCCTGCGTTCTAGAAGAGAGGGAGTAAAGAGACTATTTTCTAAATCCCTAGATCCATTTGCAGCAGAGGTGAAGAAAATGATTTCTAGCTACAAGTCTCTATTCATGCCCTTAAATATACTCTATGCTTTATTATAAATGAAGCTGGGGTCCGTATCTATCAAGGTGATGTTGATAGAAAATAGTAGAGTTCTATCCTGTTAGAGCTTACGAATATTGGTTGAAGGGAAAGACTCCTACAGATTGTGCCCCAGGTCAGAGGCCATTCTCAGTCTTTAATGCCACTCACATTTAAAATGTAAATGAAGAAGGATGTTACTATGGAAGTTAGTCAGTTACTATATCAGTTAGTCAGTTACTATGGATGACATTTGTGTATCGGGGGGAAAAAAGCTGATTGTGAACTTAAGAGACAAAACGAACCCAACTTCTAATCACATCAGTCATTTCTTCGATGTGAAAACATATTTTAGAAAAACCCAGTCTGAATATCTTCCAGTCTCAAATAGAAGCTGTACGTACAGTGAGGCTTTCTGCCCCATCAAATGTCATTTATGTCACAGTCTTTAAAAGCTTTGACCCTTACCATTTTTTTAAACCTCTTAGTTTGACAGGGAGCTGCCAGATGCTTTTTGTATGTGTTGAGCCCCCACCATCTATCTTGTCCCAAACCAATGTGGCCAAGGAAATGGTGGGGGCGAGGCGGGGGGTGGGGCATGGAATGTCATTCTTTCACTGAGTTCTGCCCAGACCACTGGCAATAAAGAAAAAAAGAAGTTTATGAGACTCAATTTAGAGAAGATTCCGGTTAAGTTTTTGAGTTACCACTGTCATACTCATTGGATTTTTATATGCAGTTTGCATTTCCCTTCCTCTTTATTAGTTAATTATTTAAACAAAAATCAGGCATCCATATGGGGACCTCTGACACATCAGCACGTTAGAAGCGAAGTACAGTAAATCCATGTGCCAAACTTACAGGCGTCATTTACTTTTAAAACTCCAGGAATCTGAAAGATTTGGTAAAATTTTTACGTAATGGGAAATCATCCTTTGAGATAGACCCCTGTCTTCACAATGGACTTGAAACTAGAAATTAAGAATATTCACAGTCAATGATTGAAACTTTTTTTTTAAATTTCAAAAACATTTAAAAATGACAAACTACAAATGCATTTGAAACACTGCTAATTTGCAAGCCGTCTGGCGTTTCAGTGGGTGTGGGGATGTGGGGGTGGGTGGGTGCAGTGGGCGCAGAAGTCTGATGTCTGACGGTTGTGGGAAGAAGAAAGAGAAGTCAGCTGCTGAAGAGAAGAAATAAGTAAACACGCACCTTGTGTGTGGAGGGCTATGTTCGGGAACAATAAAAATCTGTCACAACCAGGAAAACTAAGTAATTGCTTTAACCTGCTAAAGATCCCTTTACAGGGTAATCTGTTTAAATCATGAAGTTTCATTTCCACCCACCACAGCATACTCACAGGTGTGATTAGGACAAATACCACATTGCTTGAAGGTCCCTGGCAGTGCTCCCTGGGAAGCTAGAAAAAAGATGCTGAAGCGATTTTTATGAATCCAAAGATACCATCTAATATCTGGTATAATTTATTTTTTTTTAAGGAAAGCTGTAACCTATAACTCATTTGTGAAATACAGCATTGATTTTGTCTCTGACAGAGTAAATATATTCCACAGGTGACCTGCACACATTCTGTAAAGTTATTTTAACAGACATTAAGACGTGTATCACATGGCATGATGGTGATTGTCCCTTTCCAATTTTTTTACTGTTATTTTTCTTGGAAAATGACAAATTCAGCCTACCTTCCTATAGTTAAGGGGACATAACCTTCACAAATCTCCAGGGTGAGAGCAGGAATAAAATGCTTAATTGAGGTGCCTGGGTGGCTCAGTCGGTTAAGTGTTCGACTCTTGGTTTCAGCTCAGGTCATGACCCCAGGGTCATGGGATGGAGCCCTGTGGCGGGCTCCGTGCTGAGTGTGGAGCTCGCTTAAGATTCTCTCTCTCTCTCTCTCTCTCTCTCTCTCACTCTCTGTCTCCCTCTCTCCCTCTCTCCCCCCACCCCCAAACCCACTCTTGTGCACTCTCTCTCTCTCAAATTAAAAAAAATTCTTTTGGTGGTAGTTTTCCATGAAACCCGGACATGGAATGTCATCGTTATTAATACTTTCACATAATAGAAATGAATGATTATAGTCACAATTCTATAGCAATAATCCTAAACTTTAGTTAGCATTACAATTACCCAGAGAACTCGTGTGAATATTTTAGACATACGGTCTTCACTATTTTCTGAACCTTAGATATTCCCCATTTAAAAAAAAAATGTGTGTTTCAGAATAGGAGGACTCTGTGGCCACTTACTGTATTTCACAAGTGTGGGAACTTTACTTAGGGATACACTGTCCCTGGTGTTTGAAGACTCACCTATCTACACTCATTTGTTCATGCGAAACACATTCTTTGAGTGTGCTGTATAGTGTATAGGACACATAATTATTTAAAAATAAATCAGTCCTCCCTTCAATGACTAAACAACCTAGAGAGAAAAATAATGCAAACAAAACATGACATCCCTATGCAATTAAATAGGGATGCTGCAGAAAAAAACCTAGATTAGAGAGGGAGCCTATTAACTCCTCCCCTAAGCCCAGATTTTTCTGTCCAGCTCCTGGTATGACATCTCCATTTGAGGTCGTACATACATTGCACACTTAGGATGCAGAAAACTGGGCTCCTGTTTCCCAACCTTATTCCTCCTCCAAATTTCTTTAATTCAGTATCAACTTCACCCGGTATAAAACATGTAAAGTCATCTTAAGATTCTCCCTCGCTCTCATATACCACGTCAGTCCATTAGCAAGTGCCGTGGGCTCCACCTTATCCTTTGCTGTGATTTGGTTCCAGCTCCGTTGAGTGATGTAATAGGCTCCTACCTGGCCTTCCACATCCACCACTGATCCCTTTATGCATTTTAAGTGCAACAGCCAGCACATTGTGCCTTTTGCAACCCAGGACTCTCCAGTGGCTTTCCATTTTGCTCTCAGGAAAAACCAAACAATCATCCATGAGGACCTATAAAAATCTAGTTGCCTCTTTCTTCTATTGACCTCAAATCTTAATAGTCTTCATCTCGGTCACTCTAATGCAGACAGATTTACCTCTTGTATGTTACACAAATGCTAGAGATGTGCTCCTGAGTCGGGGCCTCTGCTTGGAATGTTCTTCTTGGAACTGTCTGCACCCAGGCTCGAATACCGTGGGTGCTTATTTCTCAGTCTCATAATAGTCCAAGGCAGGTGATCCTGTTGGGAAGAATTCTTGGTTGATGGAGTACTTTTCTCCATGTGGTGATTCCATTCTCTTGTATGAGTCAACCATCCACTAGGGCAGAGGCCTCCCTGCTGGGCAAATGTGGCCAACACATGTGTTTCTATTTTTGCCCCATAGTAATATATATATACATTATATATATATATATATATATATATATATATATATATATATATTTTACATTTTTAAGGAGTTGGGGGAAAACTCAAATAATGTATATGGCTCACAAAACCTTAAAACATTTGCTAAACTTTGGTCAAGGTCTAGGCTGTAGATTAGAGCCAAATTAAATGTAGTCATCTAAAAATCTTAAAGATGCCTATTTTGTTTGTTTGTTTGTTTATTACCAAACCTTTAGATATGAAAAGGAAAAAGAACATCCTTATTTATGAGCCATACACAAGGAGGCAGAGGCCATAGTTAGGTGACCCCTGCACCCACCATTTACTTACTTGGGAGATAAACTCTTTTTTTCTAAGCTTCCATCCCAACAGACACAATGGAATTGTTTTTATTAGCAAGTATGGAAACTGTCAGCTTAATACTCTCACCTTGCGTTAAGAGCTTGGTTTGCTAGTTATGGGGAAGAAGAGAAAGGTGTTTATTTACTCTTCTGTATCTTTCTGTGGCTCCAAGGGCTATGCTTTCCAGCCACAGACTGGTGGCTAATGGGAATCAGGAATTATAGTGCTCCAAGTTCCTAGCCAGGCCATGGTGATCATTTTTACCTGAGCTGAAGCTTTACTTTAGTAGTCTGGGAGGGAGTAGCTATAGGGAAGATAATTACTGTGCAAGTCAGGACAATGAACCTTGGTGAAAAGGGGACCTCCCCCCCGTATGTTCTGATAAAGCTTAAAGCATAACACACCTGTCAGTTTAAATATATCTCTCTCTACTGTGGTCTCTGTATTCATGCCAGCAACATTCACTGTGAATTGTAACATTTCCTTACATGTATGACTAGAATGATAAAAATAACAGCCTTGTGCTAATAGAATTTATTTACTTTGCCTTGAATTTCAAGCACACCAGCCCACAGTGAAAATATGAAATTGTAACGAGCTGAACCAATGACTGCCATTGTTTGGAAAACAGGAGAAATAAAATTTTCCTGAGTGTTGGGAAAATAAATATTTGAGTGGAAAAAAAAAGTGGAAATGGAAACTGAATTTGCCAAAATAAAAGTCATGAGGGGAAAGTTTCCATTGTTCTCCCGTGAATTGAATTAATATCAGGTGATGTTTAACTTAACAATAAGGACACTGGAAAAAAAACCGGCTGCATAGTCAGCGGGTCAGTTCATACACGTCCTCATTTCCAAGATGGAGACTGTCGGAATGTTCCGGATTATAATGTAATCTGCATTTAAGCGCCTAGAGGCTATTGGAGAAGACCCCCCCGCTCAGGAAGCCCATTATGGTACAACGTGTGTCATCACTGCAAACAAAGACACAAAAACAGAAGAAGACTCCTTAGGTGGTATTAGCCTGGGAATAAACTGATGCAGATTCAAACTCCCACTTTGCCGTGGTGGCCGCGGACAAAGTGTGATGGGCTTTCTCTGCCCTGTCTTCCTCTGTAATATTGGGGGAATAATAACTATCTTACAAGTTTGAAAGGATAGATAGATGATAGATGATAGATAGATAATAGATGTAGGGATGGATGAATAAATAGATTACTAGATAGATGGTAGATAGATTAAATTAGATTAAAAGTAGTCAGCAGTATTTTTCCATAGGTGTTATGGTTGTTGGATCACTACTCCATATTTTCATAGTTACTTCATAAACTTCAAAACTATCTTATTTTTGGAGCTACCAACATTTACCAACTTACCTTTCTTGACACCATTTCAGTAACTGGAAGGATTCCCACATTTGTGAGGAAAAGGCAGTTTTCCCACATGTGACTCCAATAATATCAGTAATGGTGTCATTAAATGTAATAATACACCCATTTTATTTTAGTGTTTTGTAGGAAATACACTTATTTTGTTCCTTTATTAAAGTAATTGGAGTGTGATTATTTTTTTCTATCTCTGCCTTTAGCTATTGGGTTTTTAAAATTCTTTTGAGGATCATGCATTTGTACAGATGTAACATCTGCAAAATACCTTTTAATCAGTTATTGGCTATTCATAGTATAGTAATTAGCATATGTGTGAAAATGTATCGTTTGAACATCTACCTGTTAAAGTCGTCACGAATATGTATCCATTGTTTATTTGAAATATCAAGGGGTCTTGCAATGTATATCTTATTATAAACATTTTAAATTTATAATACAGATGTGTTTTATTAGGCAATATTAGACTATTTGGAAACACATTCATTATGCAATCCCCCATGACTTGAATTAGCAGAATCCTTCCAGTAGCCCATATAAACGTTTTCTCCCCCCGGCCGTGTGTTTTACTGTGGCAGGGTTAGATGGGAGAATCTATCTCACAATTATCAGTGAATTCAAAAGGGAACTATGAGTTACATTTGAGCGCAAAAATAGGTACAGAAGAAATAAAAAAGTAACTTGTTTTATCCCATTCTCCAGAGAAGTAGTGTAAGCCTAAGCTACCCAATGAGATCATTTTCTTTCCTCTATTGTTATTTTATGTTTATGTGCATGGGAATCCATAAGTCTGCAGTGCAGTTTTCCAGGGTATCAGAAACTTGGCCATTTTGGAGAGGTTTGGTGTGTGTGTGTGTGTGTGTGTTTCTCTAATTACCTTTTTGGATAGAGTGGGGGTGCTAAAGCTTCTCAGGACTTGAGTTCTAAAGGATGAGAAGAGGAGGTGGTCATTTTGAAATGGGAGAGAGATACAAACGGAACACTTGTGTGTCTAGAAATGAAAACGCAGTCATCTGTAGCAAGAGGTGTCAGGAGCACAGCCCGAAGTCACACCACCCAGGAACCCTGTGCATGGGAATTTGGGTTTAAGCTTAAGGCTATTTGGTTGCCACGGTAGCTCCTTGCACAAAGGAGGGAAGGGCAGCCAGCGCCATGCCGAGTGTCCACTGTCCCCCCCCCCCCACCGGCTTATGAGCCAGTAGGGAAGTGGGACTTGAGTAAGGGAAGTTGGAGAAAAATGTGAAGATTCTGTTTGACTATCAAGAATGTTGGGCAGTAGCAAGAGCAAGCATTTCCCAAACATTATGGAGGATGGGAAGTGGTGTTCCTGGGAGGAGAAAATTGGGGAAGCAAGTAGAACAGGCTGGAGGCTCTCTCCTGAAATGTGGGAACACTGATAAGTGTTGCCAGCTGTCCTGTTCAGCAAGTTCCAGAGAGCACGGCTGGTCTCTGGGAATGTGCTTCCCTGATGTGTACAAACAAAGCCATCATATTAGCTGTGAGTCTGACTAGTGCTACTGGAAAAGGTAAGGTCCGGATACTGTGTGAACACACTGAAAGGCATCTTAGCAGGCTGGCTGTTAAAGAAGAGTTCTAGAAAAGGCAAAGCCACAACTGAGTAATGAAGAGAACAGAGGAGTGAGCTGGGGGCTGGGGGAAGGGCCAGGAGGAGATGAGCCTGCAGGAGGCAGCAGCAGGGGTGGAGGGGGTGGGATGGTGGCAAGTCCATTTCACCCGGATCTTCCCACATCCCTTCCTAAGGATGAGCAAAGGTGGAAGGAACAGTAAGGGGGAGGGGAGGGAGGGAAGAAGGGAAGCAGAAAGGTAAATCAAAGAAATAAGCAAATACGTAGCAGACTATGTTTGTTCTTTTCCACAGAATGAATGGTATGTTGCCTATTTCACAGCTCAAAAAATTATCCTCGCCTTCAGAACACCATTACTTTGAAATTGTTTTTAAAATATCAGAATTGTCAGCATTTCTCAATCTTGCATAATTTGGCTGCCTATGGATGATTTCTGAGTACCTGAGACTGAATGTACCATAATAATAACAAAATTATTTCCATGCCTTCAAAAAGCCTATAGTCTAGTTTCATGAGGAATCACTACTTTAAGTGACTTTTTTTAAAAAATGCAATTCCTGGGGTGCCTGGGGGTTCCATAGGTGAAGCGTCAGACTGTTGATTTTGGCTCAGATCACAATCTCCTGGTTTATGGGATTGAGCCTCGCATCGGGCT
Organism: Cryptoprocta ferox; assembly: GCA_028646485.1. Lineage (NCBI taxonomy): Eukaryota > Metazoa > Chordata > Mammalia > Carnivora > Eupleridae > Cryptoprocta > Cryptoprocta ferox. Next base: position 136,867,137 of record CM053577.1, on the reverse strand, counting down.
CTGTGCTGACAGTGCAGAGCCTGCTTGGGATTCTCTCTGTCTTTCTCTGTCCCTCCCCTCCCATCAAAATCAATAAAATAAAATAAATAAAATAAAATAATTCACTTCCCATTTTTAAAATCATTACCGAAGTAATTCTCATTTCCGGTCCCTGACCTCACTAGCAACTCCTTCAGGAACGATGCCACATAATTCAGCAGTAAAGAGCCACATTTCCAAAACATAATGAGTGTTCTAGACTCTATCAGCCATAGCAGATGGCGGCCCAGAGTCTGAGAAACAGGAGTTTGCAAATGTGGTTCTTTAATCCTGATGCTTGAAATTTCCATGAGAATGGCTTTCCTACAACAGGCCTGGGTACAGGCACTTTCTGCTTCTGGAAAAACAGCTTTTGAATGATAAAGGTGGAAGAAGACCAAATTTGATTTTTTTTTAACTGGCAGGGATGGTACAGATGATCTAATACAAACTCCTAATTTTGTAAGAAAAGAAATGGAGACCAAGACGTTAAAATGATTTACTTAATATCACACAGTTAATGAGATAGAGTTTAGATTATAAACTACATCTTCTGACTCTTCAAACAATGTTCCCTTACCATGCCATATTACCTCAAGTTATTTAGTGCAGATCTGAAAAAAGAAAAAAAAAAAGTTTTCAGACTTTAGTTACCGGAGATAAATTTGAGAAAAACGGTAATTGTGAATAAAATTTGATTCAACTATTTTTAAACAGGTGCTTCCATTTGTAACAAGAAAAAAAAAGAACCTGTCTCTAGTCAATTGAACAGGAATATTATGTGAACAGAAATGCAGATTGGAGCATCATTCAGTCCCCCTCTTTCTCTGCAAAGCCTTTTGTTTCTAAGTAAAAAATTAGCTGGAGAAAAGAGCCCCTTTGCTTGAAAGTCAAGGGCAACAGGTCCTCAGACTCTTTTCCTGCTCTCCTCTCCCTCCTGCTCCTCCTTTTAACATCTGAGAGGTGGAAGCATATTTTCCTATTGGCATGGCGTTCCTAATTGGGCAGCTCTCTCTTTAGTCTGGATAACTGCAGGACAGTCCTGGAGAAAGGCAAGGGAAAGAAAGGGTGAAAAAAGAAAAACATAAGAGAAGAAGCAAGAGAAATCTATTCCCTTTCGGAAACTGCTGATCATGGTAAGAGCCACAAAGGGCACAGGGGGATGCAGAGTATGAAGCACAGAAAAATAAAAATATTCCAGACTATCCTGGGGCTGGGGCACAGAAGAAAAAGAAATGCTACTTCGTAGTAAAGCAAACAGACTGGAAAGAGTAATGGAGATGAAACCCAGCCACGCATCTTAGCAAGTCCCCAAAGGAAAAGGGAAAAAAAAAAAAACAGATCTGGTCATTTCTCACTGAACTTACTGGACTGAGCCCATATCAAATACAAAGTGCAGGCGGCCGTTTACAGCACCTCCGCTTTCCTTGTCTGATTCAGGAGCAGTGTCAGCGCCACACCGTTCCTTTCGTCCTCCTTTTCCTACAACCTCCTACCTGTAATTTCATGCCAACTCAAGTCCTGCAAGGTCTGGTTTCCCAAACGGACCCTTCAGCGGCCACCCAGATTAGCACAAAGGACCACAACCACAGCAGCCCATCAACGTACAGGCAGAGACATTATGGTGACTTTCTTTTATTTCTGGCTTTAATCTCAAGTTCAAACATAAAGCCTATAGCTACAGTCTCAAGAACAGATCAATGTCAAAGGTAGCAAAGGAGGTCAAACTGAATGCAGAGAGAGCTTGAGGCAACTGGAAATTATATCAAGGTAGCGGGTCATCGTAATTCCATTTCATGAATACTTTAGAAAGCAGGGACTTGTGGTCCCCAAACCATTTAAGGCTTTTATTGCTTTGGCAGGCAGCCTGCAAAGAATCTCAACTGTCAGACATTAGCACCTTGAAGGCTCTCCAAGGTTGGTGAAGTTTTCAGTTCATTTGTTGTTCTGTCTGTAGAAGAGAAGTTGGGTTTCTAACAGAGATTCTGGGGCACTGATGTGTTGATTCCCGATATCAGAATCATGTCTGTTAATGCGTAAGCCTCTGGGCTGCGGGGGAAGGCACAAGCTGTGTGTGCACACATTTCAGGAAATTCAACACATGGAACACATTCAAGTCCGTTTACTGCATAAAAGTATAAAAAATGGAAAGAGAACAGGAGCAGAGGAAGAATGAAGGAAAACAGAAAGGCAGGCAGGAAGGGAAAATGTAATGAGGATTCATTTTACAAAAGGGTAAAGTGAATGATGATGGCAGAGAGAGGGAGGAAGGACATGGCAAAGAAACAGGGTGGAACTGGGAAATCGATGGGATTCAGCTATGAAGACACTGAGCTGTAGAATTCAATTTTTCAACAGTAAAGTTATTTCTATAGTCATTGAACTAAAGGTCGTTACTGAAAAAGATGTGGTTGTGAAATTAATAGTGAGAGTCCATTTCAGTTTTTAGGACAAGCAACTTGAGTTTTAGCTTGTAAAGAAATCCGTAACTTTTCTTCTATACTTAAAAGTTTGATATGAAACGATGCAGGACAGGGAAGTAGGGATGGCCACGTTTGGTGACAGACATGGGCGCGTGCGCAAAAGGGACTCTGGCGATGTAGCAGTTCCAAAACGTCTTTGGTGTACTGCTTTGCATTTTGAGGAGGTATTTTTAAATAGTGAAATGAATTATTATGAGATATCTGTTTGTAAAAGTAGTAACCTAATCTCCAGATGACTGACGTCTATGGTCCTAAATCTATTTACCGGTTAATTCTGACATTCCATCAAAAATGAAATATAAGGTCCGCATGGTGAGTGCCTTGAATGTGACCCTTTCCGTAACTATCAGACACACGCACACACACATCCACATGTACACACATGGACACACACGCATGCACGCACGCAAAAGCAAAATCCATTACTTACTTAATCACCTCTTTTGATCTCTGTCTTTATTTTTGAGATTCACCATTCAGTTTGCTAAGTTTCAGAGGCATGAAAAATGCTCTCCTAATAATTCTGGTGAAGAGCATGATACAGTTCCCTTCAGCTCTTAGAATTCTAAGGAAATTACGCCTAGGGAAACACTGAACACAGATCTAGAAGGTGCGATGTTAACACGGGCTGTCTGATAGGTGGATTCGAGGCGACCTTATTGTTTTTCTTGATGCTTCTATGCATTTTCCAAATTTCCTGCATTTGGGAAATCACCATTATGATCTATCATTATTTAACGAGAATATATTGCCGGTGTTACTATTCTAACCCAAGTGAAAAGGAAAGTGAAATCTGCATTTCATGCTAAAGTGACTACTTCTGCTCTTTGAAACCTTAGACCTTAGTGTGGGTTCTCGATTTTTATTTTATTTACTTTTTTTGCCCAGCCCAGGATTGTATCCGAGAGAGGACTCCGCAGTGCCTCCAAGGCTGATCAGTACTAGTTCCTAGCCACTTTCGAGGAGGTCAAGTTCAGTACTAATTTCACTTACAAAGTGTGTATATACTCAGACACACCCTCCATTCTCTCACAACTAACACTCTTATATACTTAAAAAACAAACATTTTAGGTGTACCAACATGTTGGACCAAATGGAAAATCTGTCGTCAACAATAATTCCACAGGCTGCTTTTTAAAGACAAAAATGAGTTTCATGCCTTTACTGATCCACAGATTGGAAGTGAAAAACTTTGGTCCAGCCCTTTAGCTGGTTTGTAAAATGATAAAAATATGCCTGATATCTAACCCATATAAACGTTACTTCATTCAAGAAGCTGTCTATCATCTTTTAAAGTGTTTATGATATTCATTAAGGTGGGAGAGAGAAGGAGAGATGGAAAAATCTTTGAGCGTCTAAGAGGTCAAACATGTTTTTTTACATTGCAGTATTGTTTATCAATGAAATTAGGATTAATTACTAGTCCTGTAAATTGGGAAAACCAAGAAAAATAGACCTCTTTCTTTCTTTTTTCTCAGTGAGTTAAGGGAGAATGTTGCAAGAAGTCTTTTATCATGGTGAAACTTTCATCTGCCCTAGATCTAATATATGTAATATTTGAGATACTAAAGACAGGATACATCTAGTGTGATTCCTTTAGAACATCTTGCCTAAAAGCCATGTGTTAAGTTATAGATTCAGAATACAATCCCTGCGTGTAAGGCCATGGTATCACGCTTGTGGCCCCTCCCATGGTGAGCCATACCTCTGTCCTTTTAAGAGCAAAAGGTTGAGAAAGAGATGGTTGTGAAACTGTTAGGAGCTGAGATACACCGCTAAGGAGGTGAGCACGCTAGTCTCCTGGGCTCCTGTTACGGTCGGTAACATCCCTTGCCCCCTTCTGGTGGACGGTCCACGTAGCCACCAACTGAGTCTGTGTCTCAACTTCTTCACGGGAATGGTCCAGCCCAGATCACAGGAGAGTAGTAATTCTATGAGTTTGCTTTTTAGCTCAACGTGGCATAGATGACATGATGTTCACAAACAGGGATCACTGGCAAATTCATTATATAAAATATTCTGTTCTTCGAGGGTGGTTTTGAAAGGGTCTAAAAGCGGGAGTTAAAAGCAATGAAAAGCAATGGCGTGGCTCAGTCGGTTAAGCATCTGACTTTGGCTCAGGTCATGATCTCGCTGTCCATGAGTTCCAGCCCCACATGGGGCTGTCTGCTGTCAGCGCAGAGCCTACTTGGGATCCTCTGTACCCCTCACTCTGCCCCTCCCCCATTTGTGCACACACACACACACACACACTCTCTCTCTCTCTCAAAAATAAACATAAAACTGAAAGCAACAAAAGTATGAAAGTGACAGGCAAGTAGGTGCCATTCTGTTGCTACTGTAAAGTCTACGTATCCCTGAACTGGCCTGTGTCACTGCTGTGTGGAAGGAAACTCACCAGGCACACTTAGAAATTAATTGTCCAGCCAGGCAGTTGTGTCAGGATGATGCAGACATTATGTGTGTCTTTTGTTCCTATTTAAAACAACAGGGCTGCCTGGGTGGCTCAGTCGGTTAACTGTCAGACGGCAGCTCAGGTCATGATCTCATGGTTCCCGGGTTTGAGTCCTACATCGGGCTCTGTGCTGACAGTGCAGAGCCTTAGGATTCTCTGTCTCCCTCTTTCTGCCCTTCCCCACTTGTGCTCGCTCTCTCTCTCAAAGATAAATAAACATTTAAAAAAATAAATAAGTAAACCAAAATCCTGAAATGATCATTCCCTAGCATAAGGAGAGAGCTGGGTCAGTAAGATCCTGCCTGCACATTTGAGCCCCAGGTTACAGAAGCCATTCTTCAGAAAGCAAGGTGGTTGGCACCGTTTAGTCATGGCAGGGAAGCAAATGCGGGAGGTGGGCCCTGCATCATTTTATCCCCTCTGATAGCCTATCTCTCCCCAAATCTGCCTTAGGAAGAGTTCCTCCGGAATAGGAACTCATCCTGAATAGATGCAAATGTTATTTCATGCACATGGAAGTTTCTATGGCTCCTCCGACCCTCCGTGCATGAATTGCAGCAGCGTAAGAGTAAAGCCTGGCTGTCCCAGCCACCTCTCCTAAATGGCACACGCCATCTCATTGTTGCACGAGTGCGTGTGTGTGTGCAGGGATGGAGCTGCGTGCGTACAACCACCTGTGAACATGCACACAGACCTGGAGTGTTTCCCAGTAAAAATGTAAAAGTACAAACTTTGTACTTTTGTCTTCACACATTTCTTCTTATCAACGTTACATCCACATAAATAAAGAGGCAGAGAAACTCATCATGATAGTGAGAGAAGAGGGGCCAGAGAATGTGGATCTCTCCATGTGTTTTCGTAATTATAAGAAAAATACCTAGAAATAGAAACAACTCTTCCTCGTAGTCTCAAGAGGACAATGGCTGAAAGCGCGTGCATCTCTAAGTGAACTCTTGCAATGATTCGTCCTCCACGAGTCATTTCCGAGCATGTGTTTGTCTTTGAAGTTGACAAGAAATCCTTCGCCAAACCTAACAGTGTCAGGAAGAGATTGGTACCTTACAAACTTCACAGGTTTTTTTGTCTTTCAGGTTTTTTTTTTTTTTTTTTTTTGGTGCGTTCATGATTTAGTACCTGTGAAAGTAGGAGGCTGCTCTCCTAGCAAGTTCCAAGATTGATTTCTTCAAGTTCATCCTTGCCAGCCTCATTTGACATGTACAAACACAATCAATACAGTTACACCACAGGTGATCACTCATTAGAAGGACTCCATCCATCCCAAGTGCTACGTGTCTCAATTCATCATTTCATTTCCATGCATGTCAGAAGGCTGTGCTTACCTTTCAGGGGGCATCATTTGAATAGACAAGGTTAATACCAACTTAATTTTACTTTAATGGTAATTTAAATGAAATACTTTGAAGAACACGGAGACCTGGATTGTCTGCCGAGGCGATTCAATAAAAAACTGTCTCACAACAGAACTGCGTGTTTGAAGGCTGGTTGTTCACACTACTGTATCTGGTCTCGCTCCTTTTCATGAATGGTGGTAGGAGACCTACGGGGCCTCAGCCATGAGGATGAAACGGACATTGGCCATGGAACTGCATTTTCTGGGGGTGGAAGAGTCGAAACCTATTGCAAGGACTGTCAAATTTATTACACAGGACTTTTAATGTCCTGTCTTTGCATAACATGATTGTGGAAATAGAGCATGTGATTGTAATTCCTGCTGCCGATTCACTCGCTTCTTTTCACGTTATTCGAGAGTAAGCCTCAGCACTGTTAGCTGTGAGGACTTCACCGGCCATACCAGCGAGATCCAGTCACTTGTCAGTGGCCTCACTCTTCGGTGACTTGAAAGTGCTTGTCAGAGCACTTTCTCTGGATTCCCACCCTAACATTTACTGCACTGGCGTAGCATTACCTGGTCAAGAGTCTGGATCCCTGATTAGATTCTGCGCTTCCTGTTCCTCAATAGTTGAGCTGCGGTCCTGTCTTTTTTAGGCACATGCAAAACTTAGCAGGCACACAAAAGCACTCGCTTGATATTAATACTCAGTCATAATTTATGCTTCATAATTTTTTATCCTGAAGTGAACGTGCATGTTTTTTCCTTTTCTATTATTTGTCTTGAGTCCATATATTCCACTCATCAACTATGACACTTGTCAAGATCTCAGTCATGGGTTACCACCTGGGGATACTTTTATAGTTTAAAAAAGTACTTCTAAAATAAATTAGGTTGGGGCACCAGGGCAGCTCAGTCAGTTAAGCATTTGACTTCGGCTCAGGTCATGATCTCAAGGTTCCTGAGTTCGAGCCCCACATCGGGCTCTGAGCTGACCATACAGAACTTGCTTGGGATTCTCTCTCTCACTCTACCCTTCCCTCACTCATGCTTTCTCTCCCTCCCTCTCTCTCACTCTCTCTCAAATTAAATAAATAAACGTTAAAAATGAATAAATTAGCTCCTTTAAAGCTAACATTAACCTATGACAGTAAGAGCAGTTATCCCCGTCAGGAAAAAGTCAGAGAAGGGGACAGAGTGCAACAGTATATGGTCTACTTATGCATTGTGTTTCTTACTTACTCCCCTGAATCTGAGTGAAGATTTCTGTTTTTATTCATTGTTAATTCCTTCACACCAGACAACCCTTGGGCGCAGGGGATGCTCGATAAATATTTGTCGAGTACATCAACATATAAATGAATGATATCATAACATGTAACACATATAAATAATGATAACATATCACTATGCTTTGACCAAATCAAATCTCAGCCAGTGCTCCAGTGTTCCCTTGGTGAATTTTCCCTATCTTTTCTCTCAGTGGCTATTCTAAACCTCAAGCCTTCTGATCAAGCCTTCCCCTTCCCTCACCTCCCTCCAGCCAATACCCTGGAAAGTACCCCCACAGACAAGAGAGAGGACTTCAGGCAGGAACATTCTCACCTCCCTGCCTCCACACATCAAGAGAGCATTGGAAGTTCATCCCCTCCCCACCCCCTTGAAGGCTGATGCTTCCAACCTTACTCTACAGTCCACTCGTTTCCAGCTTCTCTTGGATGTTTTTGGAACTTTTCCATTAAGTATTCCATGCCCCACACAATTTCATCCGTTACCTTTCTTCCAGTTGTTTTTGTTTCTGGTTTCTATCCTCACTGATGCTGCTTAATCAATAATGGCCAAAACCAATGGACATACTTCAATTCTTACCAGTATTTTCTCATAAGTGTTTGGTTCTCTTGAACTTTTCCTGTATTTTGGAACACCTTTTCTTTGGTGACTGTCCTCTTTCTAGTTCTTTCTGACCATTTTTCTTATCCATTTACTTGTCTTAAAATGATGATGTTTCCTGGTGTTTATCCTGGGTTCTCTACCACCTTTTTTTTTTTTTTAAATTTTTTGTAATGTTTGTTTTTATTTTAGAGAGAGAGACAGAGTGCAAGTGTGGGGGTGGGGGACAGGGAGAGAGGGAAACACAGAATCCGAAGTAGGCTCCAGGCTCTGAGCTGTCAGCACAGAGTGTGACATGGGGCTCAAACTTAAGAACCACTAGATCATGGCCTGAGCCAAAGTCAGACGCTCAACTGACTAAGCCACCCACGTGCCCTTCTACCGCCTTTCTTATACGATCCCTAGACAATCTTATCTACTCCAATGATGTGGTGACCACATGAATGCTAATGACTCTTAAATCTAACTCTGATGAGTTGCTTGACTTCTAAATTATGAATCTCCCATTATGAATTTTTCCAAAATTGAATTCATTATTTTCCCTGGAATCAGTTTATATTCTAAAATTTCATGTCCTCTTTTAATGAGTTCTATATCAACACAATAACCTAAACCAGTTAATTCAGCATTATTAATCTTTCTCCCTTCTTCATAATCTCCATAGAATTGGTTATTAATTCCTCTCACATTATACTACTACGTAATTCTTAGTTTTCTCTCTTTCTCTCCATTTGTAGTCCTGCTGATTCCATGCAAGTCTTTATCACCTCTGGTCTAGACTGCTGAAAAGGTACCATGAGGGGTCCCCCTAAATCTGGTCTTTTTTTCTCCCCATCCAACTTCCTGCCATGTAGCTATCATTCTATTACCAAGGCAAAAACCAGAAGATCATATATGCCTGTTTTAATCCCTTGGTGCCTTTTTATCACCCTAGAATAAATATTAACCTCTTTAGCCTGCCTTCCAGAGCTAAGATCTAGTATGTTCCCATCAGCCTCATCACCTAGGAGTCTAGGCTTCCCTTGCCCTACCTCACTCCCTGCTGTTCTGGTTACATTTCTCCCAGTCACACTAAAACCTTTGAAGTCCTTGAATCACATCATAACTTGATGACTTGAAGAGTATTTTTAGTTAGAGGCACCTGGGTGTCTCAGTCAGTTGAGCATCTGACTTCGGCTCAGGTCATGATCTCACGGTTCAGGAATTCAAGCCCCAAGTCGGGCTCTGTGCTGACAGCTTCGGATTCTGCTGTGTGTTTCTCTCTGCCCCTCCCCCTCTTGCACTCTCTCTCCCTCTCTCTCTCTCTCTCTCTCTCAAAATATAAAAACTAACCTTTTTAAAAAAGTATTTCTAGTTAGTCTACAAATCTCTTCACTTGCTGGTCCCTCTTTCATCTCATATGCTCTTATTCACTTTTTAAGACTCAATTGTCAACAACTGTTATCTTTCCCTGACTCCATCCCAAGCATAATTGATGACTTAGTCCTTTGAATATCTACTGCGATTTGAGTATCAACTTAAACGTCTTGGACCAATGACTGTAATTTTTCATCTTTATATTTCCAATGTTTTACAAAGAACTTAACACATAATAACTGATCAGTAAGTATTACTTGAATAAATTTAAAATGGTATCAGTCATGCTTTATTATTTATTTTCATTCACCCATTAGTAATTAACATTGATTAATAATTAGTTTAGTCCTTGATCTGCTCCTCTTTATTACATTAGAAAAGTATTTTTTTTCTTTTATTTCACTGTGTTGAGAACAATTGAGACATATCCTCTTAACAGACTTGTGAGTATCTGATACTTACAAAGTATTATCATATATAAGCACAGTGTTGTACAGAAGATCTCTAAAGACTATTTATATGCCTAACTGAAGTTTCATACCCATTGATTTGCCATGCCCTTTTTCCCCCTCCTCCCAATTCCCAGTAGCCACAGTTCTATTCTTTGCTTCAATGAGTTTATTTTAGATATTTCATGTAAATGGAATCATGCAGTATTTGTCCTTCAGTTACTGGCTTATTTCATTTAGCCTAATGTCTTCCAGGTTCACCCACCTTGTTGCATATTGCAGGATTTCTCTCTTTTTTGAGTTAGGGATTTCAAAGAAATATTAGCATTTGCATGTTCATTCCAGCATTATTCACAACAGCCGAAATGTGGAAACAACTTAATGTCTATCGATGGATGAGTGGATTAAAAAAAAATTGTGTCATATACATACAATGGAATATTATTCAGCCTTAAACAATGAAGAAAATCCTGCAGTATAAAAACCTTGTAGAATGAAATACCATGAAATTTATGGATTTTAACATATAACATATAAAAGTATACCTTTAGGCATAAGATAACATGTTTTTCCTCTACACAAAGTGAGCACTTACAAATTATGAATGAACCAAATAGTTGAGGTAAATACAGTCATAAAGAACCAGTAATGCACAGATTCATCTTTTCAATAACATTCAGAAAAACCTAAAAGTAAGGGGAAAAGGGATACTAGTACACATCATCTGTTTGAGGCTAAACTCATAGTATTTGAAAAATGGCTGTGGATATTTTAACAAACACTCTGCAACCCATTTTACTCATCCTTTTGATTTGGTCCTTTCCGTTTGCATTTTTTTTTTTTGTAATGTACCCCTGAAAGCTGAGACCCAGAAGGTCTGTCATCATTCTTATCATTGTTATATGAAATTAAACTGGTGTGAAGCTCTAAAAGAAGAATTCTTAATACCCCAACATTACCTGCATGTTGCAAAACAAGAATTCTGTAAATAATCCCCTAAGACTTCCACAAGAGTGAAAGCATTTAAATAAATTACAGGGCACAGTCAGCATTCGCCAGGCTTCTGTTGTATACACTGCTTAAGTAGTGAGAGAAACCTTGATACCAAATACATTATTTCTTCTGACATAATGATAATATTATTCTCATATTTTACCTAAAACCTCAACTTCAGGACTGGGAAAGAAAGGAGCAAAACAGTAGCCCTCCCTTCTGTATCGCTGAAACAGTGCCAACACGCGGATCTGGTGTTCTTCTCTTGATAGGCAAGCAGTAGAGATATATTGTGTCCTCTTCAAAATGTCAGGAAGCTGAGGTCATAGTCCTACCTCCACTTATTCATTATGTACCCTTCTGTCACCTCATACACATCACGATGGAGTTGAAACCTGTTTCTAATAATGCAAGGTTTCAGGTTGCGGGTGGGGCGGAGAACAAATATATTTGTTGGAAATATGATAGCGCTATCAACAATATATGCCCGCAGCTACATACACTGTGAAACATAAGTCAAGTTCATTCTGCTACAGTGTAAAATGTATTATGTGTGTGAAGATGGAAAAAGAAAAACTATAAGGAGTTTGGCATATTGCCTAACTAATCCTAACACCTCAATTTTGAATCTCCCTCTTGCCCTCTTGAAATTATTTATTAATAATAAGAAAAACGTATAGCTCTTAACATCAGCTGGCAAACACAATTTTTAGCAGCATTAAAATTTAGCGGTGCAGAACATATAACTCATAGTGGAAGAAACATGGGTTTGAGTTCTAGTCCAAACCTGTGATTGCGGGCAATTTAACATTGGAGCTTAAAGTCGCTTTCAGCTGAAAATGCATATAATCAAAATACCAGCCTCATAAGCACTTTATGTGGGCGTGAATGTAAAGTGTTTAGTACATTGCAAAATCCATGGTAAATGTAACATGATCTTTAGATCATTATTATCACAGGGATTCAGTTGTTAAGATAATGCCACCATCTTTTGAAGGCCAAAGTCAGGGCAGACGTGATTCTGAATAAAACACCATGCTGTTATATACACACATGTTCCTTTGCTCCAGCCAGCCTTCCATGGCCCATTAGAGAAGAAGCAGCAATGTCAAGGTCTGGAATCTTAAAAGAGGTCTTCAGTAGGATTTTGAGAGGACTTGAATTCGCAAGGGATCTACATGAGAGGAACAACTTGTGTGGATTTGCAGAAATAGCAGAGATAAAATTAAGAGGGCTCTGTGTTCCTTCTGAGCCTGTGGAGATGGAGCCTGAGATGTGCAATGTCCATGAGTCATGGCTCAGAAACTGGTTATGGACAAAGAGGCTCAGAACTACAGGACAATCTGCTATTAGGGGATGGGAAACAGTAAGTAGAAGAGAGACAGAGTGTTCGCTTATTTGAAGATTATTATTCAGTTTAGGGAGTTACTTAGATAAATTCAGTTATCGGAGAACTGGAGGCAAAGAAGTCCCAGTGCTGGAGAAGGGACTGGCAGGTTCGGGAAAGAGTACAGTTTCCCTGCAGCCATTCTCCTTCCCCAAAGGCAGAAAGGCAGCTGATCTAGCTGTAGATTCCCCAGGTCTCCTGCTTCCACATATGCACATTAGTTATATTATTGTCTAATAATGTCTGCTTGCTTCCTAGCTCACAGGGATAGAGGAAGAATTAATGGTATGAATTTTGTCAGGCACTTCAAGACCCCTAGAGATATGCAACATAAATATCTTATGATGGTTATACATTATTCCTTCCTCTTGTTGTAGACCTGGTAAATGGGAGAGGGAGATCTATGCATTTATCTAGCAAAAACATTGATGTTTCTTTTTAAACAAAATCAGATTTCATTGGCTCTGTTCTTTGGATTTTGAGAAAAGATTATATATTTTTTAATGACTTTACCTTTTTCATGTCCCCGTTAGTGATCGGCATGATATCCATATCCTTACTATATATTCCCATAGCTAATGTATTTTAATCCTTGCCAATAGCCACTGCCACCATTCTGTGTCAACATTATATTTTTGTTCAAGCACATGCGTTCTCTCCCTACTCCTATAGTCTCCTGTCTCTTTTAAGAATGTATAAGAAAACTATCTGAAATAAAGGGACTAGAAATACATAAAGCAAACCCTATAAATCACCATCAGTTCTGACTTAAACACTATTTTTCTCTAGTGAAAGAATATATTTTATGCCCAGGTAATTAGGCTGATATACTGCCATTAACCTCCGTGAAAAAACAGCAGCAAAGGTGATTTAATAACACGAAAGACCGGTGACCAGCGGGCCCAGCTCCTTCCTAATGCATCCACTCCATCCTGACTCATTTCGAAGGCGCCTACGCATGGAGGGGACATGCTTCTCCATATCTGTGCTAAGCTGTTCTGTTTACGAGGAAGGGAAACTTTCTGTAGGGGTATGTTGTGGTATCTCTCCCCTCGGAGCACCAGTGAATTATTTAGTACTTGATTTGTCAAAGAAAAGCTTGGCTGCACCATGGTGGCAGAGCCGTGCTATAGAAATAGAATATTGTTTAAGAAATTATTGGTGCAAAAAAGGCAATGAAAGCAGAAGACACAGTTGGTTTTCCAAATACACATCCATAGCACTCATATTTATCATGATTCAAGGGCTTCATGGGGGAAAATTCTAGCATGTTTTGCCTTTATAAAACTATCTTTATGTTCCGCGTGCCTCTTCTGGCTGGTTTTCCTCCAACCCTTTCTCTGTAGCCGTCCATATTGATTTCTTTAGGGGTCTTCTTCGGTCTCTTATATTCAAGACGAGAAGGATATTTCTTTTATACCGTCTCCCATTTGCTAAGACGTCTAATGCCATGTTGCATGGAATTATCTGTATGTGTTCGATAACATTTTTACTTTGTGTAATGTGTGTGTTCTTTAAAAAAAAAAAAAGGTATTATTACTTGAAACCATCACCCCACCTCTCCCTCGCGTCTTTTCAAAACTGATAGTTTTCATTATTTAACCTCCTTGGGTACTCAGATTCCAGTGCAGACAATCCTTGCTTTGCCTGGTTGTGCACAGATTTCTGTTATCCTGGTTCAGTTAAACCGCACTGGTGCCCAAACGGTACATGCAAGTTTCAAGTACTACCCATATTAACTGAGTACTCGCACACAGTACCCGCTTAGCTGCCTGCTCTTCAGCCCGGCAATCACATCCTAACAATTGGGCATCCTTGCTTTTGACCAATCACGTCACCTCTTTCAAAGCCTGCCGATGACTGGTCCGCACACAGCGGTGGTTCCGTCCACACACACAAACCCCAAAGCGTGCAGCTAGCTCTGTGTCCTTGTTGTCGCTCAGTGCTAAAACCAGGCGACATTGCGCAAAAACAGATACCTGAAGTTGGAGATATGCCAACAAATAGAGACGCCCAGCGAAGAAACAAAACATGGTAACACTGGGGGTGCAGGGGGAATGGCAAGTTAATGGAGTTGTAGGAGAAAACAACTCCTTCTCGGAATGTTGATCCTGCTGCCCTCTACCCTAGGTGTGGAAACAGGGAGACTGCCTGCAGACGTGAATGGGGAATGTGGTTGTGATAAAGAGGATAAAGATGTCCCCAAGCAAGTGACATTAACCTAAGACTTCACGTGAAAGGAACCCTCAGTGCTATTTCAGGTCATTGTAAGAGCAGAAGATAAAATGTTGGAAGCTATTGGAAACTTAGAGTATGCTAATTCGCCCAGGTGCACAAAAGATACTCCTTACTGTCATTTGTGCTAAGACAGGGGAAAAAGCACTGCTCCAGGGACTCTATTTGATAAGCGTTTTATACAAAGAACATACCACATACCTACATGTATACACACATACATACAATGTTGCTGCTCACGTTTGAAATTATGATTTACTAAATAAATTAGTCTTACTAATTTGTATTCCTTTATACATTTATAACTGACATTCTCAGAGTTTTTAATGTATTGAAACAATTTCTTTAAATGTTTATTTATTTTTGAGAGAGAGAAAGAGAGATCACAAGCAGAATAGGGGCCAAGGGAGAGAGAGAATTCCAAGCAGACTCCTGCTGTCAGCGCAGAACCCGACGTGGGGCTTGAAGTCATGAACCTCAAGACCACAGCCTGAGCAGAAATCATGAGTTGGAGGCGCCCCTCACACAATGTTTAAAGGTCACAGAACAATTGTATGCTTTCCACTGCTTCCACTGCATGGTCTCAGCCATCACTTCCACAGCCCCTCACGGCTGCGCAAGCATGGGAAAGTTTAAAATATAGGAAAGTCCTGGTTCTATCTTTTCTGTCCCTTGGGTGAAGACATTTAAAGTACATAATATATCTTAATGTCACATATACTTAATGGCACACCGACTGGTATGGATCAGGGGATGCCTTGTTTTGAAGGCATTTTGTAAATGTGTTCTTTCATATTTGATGTTCCAGGGAATTTGAATCAAGAAAGTCACTGTCCAGGGGGCTCCTGGGTGGCTCAGTTGCTTAAGCGTCAGATTCTTGGTTTCGGCTCAGGTCATGATCTCAAGTTCGTGGGTTGGAGTCCTGAGTTGGGCTCTGTGCTGACAGCGTAGACCCTGCTTGGGATTCTCCCCCCCCCCCGCCCCTTGCCCACTCTCTCTCTCTCTCTCTCTCTCTCTCTCTCTCTCTCAAAAATAAATAAATAAACTTGGGAAGGGAAGGGGAGAGGAGGGGAGGGGAAGGGAAGGGAAGAAGTCACCGTCCAGGCCAAGCCATGATCCTAATGGACAGTATAGTACTTCTGTTGATTTTTAGTTACAGTACTTCTGTTGTTTGTTAGTTATTTTTGAGTTGAAACAAAATAATGGAATTTTACTATATAGGTTCCTAATGGACAGTATAGTACTTCTGTTGTTTTTTACTTATTTTTGAGTTGTAACAAAATAATGGAATTTTACTATATAGGTTTTCTTTTAAGTGTTAGGTATATGTTAACCATTCCTAAAGATTCTCCACATTTCATATGAACTGCAGCCCTCCCTCTTCCTACTGTGTTTTCCTTCTTAAAAAACTATTGTTCAGGGGTGCCTGGGTGGCTCAGTCAGTGGACTCTAATGTTGGTTCAGGTCATGATCTTGCATTCTGTGGGTTCAAGCCCCACACTGGGCTCTGTGCTGACATCTCGGAGCCTGGAGCTGCTTCAGATTCTGTGTCTTCCTCTCTCTCTGTGCCCCTCCCCATGTGTACTCTGTGTCTCTCTCACACAAACATTAAAAATTATATATTGTTAAAAGTTAAAAAAATAAAAATAAAAACATTAAAATTAATAATTAATAAGGAAGCCATAGTAAGAATACCTCTGAAATTTCCCCCCAATATTTCAGTTAGGGTCATTGTCCTGTTATACAGCTTCTAGGTATAATTTTTTTTTGGAGGTCAAGACCAGGGAAACCAAAAAGAACCTTTTTTTAAATTTTTCCATCAACAGGCTGCAGCATCTTTCTATCTGCACTAGCTTCCTAATGTTGCACTCGTTAATTACCACCAACTTAGTGGCTTAGAACAACAGAAACGGATTACCTTCTGGTTCTGGAGTCGGAAGCCTTAAAACCAAGGCTGGGCTCCGTTCCCTCAGGAGAATCTAGGAAGGATCCCCTTGCTTGCCTTTTCCAGTCTTCGCAGGTAGCTCCCTGCAGGACGCAACCAGCAGCAGGTGCTAAGTCCTTAGAAGTCGGGGAGCCTTCCTCAGCTACAGAACCAGAACAGTGGCTGAATCCCGCCACTGTTCTGGTTCTGTAGCTGAGGAAGGCTCCCCGACTTCTAAGGACTTGTGCTTAACTGGGCCCACCCGACAATCCCCATCTCAAAATCCTTCATCTTAGTGATAACGGCAAAGGCCCTTTTGTCATGTAAGGTAACACGGACACAAGTTCCAAGAGCTAGGGCACTGGCATCTTGTATCCTGCCTCCCACACCATGTGGCGATGAGAACGAGGGAGCAATTCATTTCTCCTGACTCGACTTTTACAAAACTCAGAGCTGCAAAGTGTACTCCATTGTCATAATTGCAAATTCTTCCTTCCCTTCTGACCTTTCTCTGCAACTACCCCTTTTCTATCTTCTGATTTTATTGTGTTAAGTCCCTCATTGAACCCGTGTTTTAAATACAAAGTCATCTTTTTCATTAACAAGAAAATTAATCTAAAATAATATTGTCAGTACCCACTTGTATACTTTAACCTTTTAATTTGCCAAGTAGTGATGTTAAAAGACAGAACAGTTTATACATTTTAACACAAAAACATGGAGGATGGACATGATCACAAAAAGGTATTTTTTTCAAAATACCATTCATTCAAAAAAATAGAATGATGAACACAATATGCAGCTACCTATGTCCTCATACCTCTGGTTGTATTAAAATTATAGTGCAGATAAATAAGGTTGCATTTTGAGTTAACATTTGTGCAACTTTTCCTTCACGTGATTGATACGTATTGAATAAAGACACCCGAGGTGGAGTCTGAATGACCAGAATGTTTTGATGTTTTATATTTACTATGTTTCATATGGATTCGCTGAGGCTAATGGAAGCAACACCCTCTTCCATCACTGAATCTGGAATATTTTTTTCTCCAAATAAATATTTCGTTGATTTTTTCCCCCTAAATTTCTTGGAGAGTTTGATATTATGTAGATACCGCTTTACGAAGGTACAAACATGGAAATTACACGGGAAGATAGGATTGTATTTCCTTGCAAAATGACATCACATTTACCATTTAGTAAAGACCTGAAAGAGTTCTGTTGTGTCGAGTTGACTGCAAAGGTGCTAAAAACATGATCACTTTTCCACTACCAGTTACGATGTGCACACACTTACACTTCTCTTTTCTGGAGCAGCTGGCTGCCCTCACTTTTCAGAACTTGTCTTTCATGGTGTCTGCTGAGCAGGAGAAAACCGGGGAGCCCCCAGGGAGATGCCTGAGCTGAACTACATCAACTGAATTCTTGTTCCTGGGAAGTCAGACTTGGAATATGGAAAGTTGACTCATTTAGCTGGGGGGGACCAATACCAGGAGCTCACAGAGGGATTAGGCTGGAGTCAGTATTTTCTATCATGTGTATAAAGTACCAAGAACATGTGAACTAACAACAAAGAGAGAAACAAGGAGATGCAGTAACAGAGCCTGGGACCAAAGAGAGAGAATCGGCTGGCTTCCCTCTGGTTTGTTTCCAGTGCCCGGTAAAACCCAGTTTCATATTTTTGACCTTGATTTCCATGAATCCTTGTCCATAAATTCCTGTTTTATTTTAGTTTTTTAATGTTTATTTATAATTTTTGGGAGAGAGAGTGTGAGCAGAGGAGGGGCACAGAGAGAGGGGGACAGAAGATCTGAAGCGGGCTCTGCACTGACAGCAGTGAGTCTGATGCGGGGCTCAAACTCATGAACCTCAAGATCACCACCTGAGCCAAAGTCAATGCTCAACCGACTGAGCCACCCAGGTGCCCCCCAAAATCCCTATTTCAGATATAACAAGAATTTTTTGTTGTTGTCATTTACAACCCAAAGTCTAACTATGACTTTGATTATTTTATGTGAAATCTCTTGTTATCCAAATTATGAAATAAAATATTTTGATGAATATGTCAGAGTCAGTTAGGCACATGTAATTAACAAACATTAAATGCGTGCCTGTCACATATCATACTCAGAAATGGGTCCTACAGTTACAAAGATGAAGAAAGCATGGTTCCTGTCTGGTGAAGTTTTTTTTTTCCCCCAAGATAAATAAACATATATCTTGCTTTGGGTCAGACAAAAGAAACTGCCCTTCCCTGGTCATTTCTTGTACCAAATAAACTTTCTGTACTCAACAGCAGTGTGTTTCCATGTTAATAAAGCTTGATGCACTGCGGCAATTTTTATGATCATTCGGATCTGTCCAATTTTAATTTGACTTTTTATTTAAGTAAAGTGGAATGAGCAGAGTAAAGAAGTGATGGAAATGTGGTGAATTTAATCAGAAGAATTGCTCCTTGAGGAGGATTTACAATGACTCCATGAAATCCAGTTATACTCAGCTTTGAGAAATAAAGAAAATATATTTGAAGGGGAAAGCCATTTGAGATCATTATGCTGTTTGCTCTGCCTCTGATGCCAACCCCCTTCTGTGTGAAACAGGACACACTGATTACGAGCTGGGGCTCTTGAGACACCCTTACGGGTTTGGAATTCTGGTCCTGCCACTTTCTTAAGTAATGGTTTCAGCTAACATATTATTTGTTCCTGTTTCCTCAGGATGCAGTAGTATCTACCCCCATGGTCATTCCTGAAAATTAAATAAGATAAAAAATATAAAACCCTTAAAACAGTACCTGGTATGTATTAGGTATTGAATACATAATAGCTGTTTTCATTACGCTCTTTTAAATACAGATGCAGAAAACCCAGCACGGCCATGCATACACATCTGCAAACACACTTATCCCAAACAGAATCATGGCAGTCTGAACTCATGATATTTTTTAGGGTGTCAGACATGGGTAGTGCTACAAGGAATAAATGTATGTATGATGACTACATTATGTTCAGTATCTGGAGTGAAGTTAATTATACAAAATAAAAACACAACTTTTATTCCTTCTTTATCTAGCTTTGCTATTCAGTAAAAATCAGTTTTATTATTATTGACTTGAACATTCGCCTTCTCTGGTGCAATAATTAATGGCAAAGGGATGTTTACGGCTTACCTTTCTTCATCCTCCAACCCCCTCCCCCAGCCAAAATAGATGACTATGATATAGAGAGTAAATACAGATTTATTTCTGACAATAGAAGTTTAGCTAGAAAAGTTATAGGCTAAGTTATTCCTTCCCTGTGAAAGTTATACAAGTATAACTGAATTTATTTGATGGATTTGAGGTTAAGTGAATGTGATATAAATATTTATAAAACACAATTGTATTATATGCATAATTTATATATAGACATATTCTATATATATATATATATATATATATATATATATATATAAAGTGGAAAATCTACCGAGAAATAAATTCTGCACACAAATAATGCTGCAAGTTTTTAGCACCTACTTTACCAAAATTAGTAAATAAGAAGACCAGGAAATTTAAAAAAATTAGAAAAAAAGAAGGCCAGGAAACATACCTCAAAAATCAGAGATTAACAAACCTAAGGTGTGCCTGTGGAATTTTTCAAAGTATTTACTTTACAAGAAGGGTTTGAACATTTCAGCTACTAATTATATCTATAAATGACCATCCTTATAATGATCAATAAATACTTAACCCAGATACAATATCGCACCGTTAATATGCTGTATTTGTCCAAGGAAAGCTATCCCCTGTGTTGTCTTAACTTTCCCTCCCCGCATTAATCAAGTATTGATGACCATGACTTAAGGCCTGAAAATATTACATAGAAAACCTTGGCAGAGGGAAAGCCAGATCGTACGTGTGCAGGGTTATTTATCAGGCTGTCACTGAATGCTGGGGAAGTGCAGTTCCAGCTAATTTATGACCGTGTTGTTTTCATTTTTACTGGGCGCGGGGAGAACTTACACGAGGCCACGGCGCTGTGATTTCCACTGGAGCTCGGGCAGCGGAGACACCCGTGGGCTTGCACATTTTTTATGGCACATATTTTTCCCTGACTCTGCTTTCTTTCCCATAACATTTAAGAGCATTCATTAAACTCAACAGAAGCCAAGGGCTCTGTGGGGAGGACAGAGAGTGGAAGGTGAGGAGGTTGAAAGGCAGGAAGCTGGCCCCAGCACCATACGCACAGTTACTTGCAAATGTGACTTGCTCAGGCCCGTCGTGTCTTATGCACGGTCACAGGATAAGCAAGGCCTGAATGTGTGGTGGCTCACAGAGGCCAGAAGAAGGTGGGAAGTGAGGGTGAGCTCCCAGGATCACTGGTTTTTTCTTTCTCCAGTATAAATGCACAGAAAGATGGAATTGGGGTGGTGATGAGGAGTGATGGGTGGGAAGTCGAGAAGCCTAGGAAAGTGAAAATGTGTTTGAATTTTGTGCAAACATTATATGTAGATTTCCATTTCTCTTCCTCTCATAGTCGGCAAGCATTTCATTCCAAGTGCTCATTTAGGGTTTAGCTTCCTTGAAGAAATCGGAAGCCAGGAATCACTTGTCATACGCTGTGGATGTTTCCTGCAAACGTGTCGTATATGTGTCGAAGGAAAGGCGGCATCAAAGAGAAATGTGTACTGAGTAATTTACTCAGCTGCACAAAGAAAGCAATACACAAAGACGTCCTTTATCCCCCAAAGTCTGGTCCATCTTCTATCAGTTCTCTCCTGTTTTAAATGGATGCGTATCTGCATCCTTTGCAAGGGAGGGTGATGTTTTTGTGCATCAAACATCCATCTTCTACGAGATGGAAATAATGTGAATAATATGTTGTCCTGTGAATATAAGATGCATTTATACACTTAGAAGTTGCTTTCGTCTGCTACTGTATTTCGTATCTCCAACAGTGCCTTGAAACATAAGGTGGCCCATCTCTTAGCAGCGAAGGTAACTGAGAACAAAGAAGGGAAATGACTACTCTAAGTCAGTGAGTTATCCACAGTCACTGCTAGACCCCGGGACTAAGGTCACTAAATCGTGCATTGTGCAGATACTGTAACAGGACGTTTGGATCTATGTAGATTGTATATTAGTGCAAATACACATCTTGTGATAATGCACCCCTTGCAACAGCCCTCCACCCCCAGGATGAAGTCCACACTCCTAGACAAGGGTCTGAAACCGCTCTTGGACTTTCAGCCTGATCAAACGTTCCTCCTGATGCCACTGTAGCAGCAGCAGAGACGACCCCTTACCCGTGGTTTATTCCACATGATACTCTCCCCGGCTGTTTGCTTAAGGGCACCTCTCCTCGGAGTGCTCCTCACCTGCCTTTCCCTCCTCTCATCCACTTGCACGTCCTCTAATTAATCGTTTTCACCTTATTACCCCCCTCCCTGGTGATTGTCCCTGAAGCCCTCCACTAGACGCTTGCCTCTACTAATCTCCCATAAAATCTGTGCATGCACACACGCTTCTACTTTGCACTATTGCTGTAAAATTAGCTGTGAATGGATGTGCCACCTGCAATGGACGGTGACCTCTCGGAGGGCAGAGACACTGATTTTTTTCTTATAGTTTGAGCACAGAGCCAAGTGCCCTGGCATATATTAAAAACAGTTGATGGGGGAAAAATGACTAGACTCTTAAATAGAGAGAACAAACTGGTGGTTTCCAGAAGGGAAGTGGGTGGGGAGCGGGGTGAACTAGGTGAAGGACACTTATCGTGACGAGCCCTGAGTAATGAACAGAATTGTTGGATCTTGCTGCACCCCTGAAACTCACATAACACTGTAGGTTAATTATGCTTGAATCAAACATAGTTGTTGAATGTATCTGTACATTAATAAACAGTAGATGTGTGATGTAATTAGCTGGTTAGAAGGCATACACTAACATGGTTATAGGTTTACCATCCTTAGGGGCTAATTAGGTACATCATCTAAGACAGTAAGCTTGGGCCTCTGGCTGGCTCAGTCAGTAGAGCATGTGACTCTTGAACCTTGGAATTGTTAGTTTAAGCCCCATGTTGGGTGTAGATATTACTGAAAAAATAAAATCTTTAGGGAAAAAAAAGACAGTAAGCTAACTCTAGTTGTGTATCTTATCTATTGAGAGGTATGGGGCCCCTTCTAAGAAGTAGGCATGACTCTGAGTTCTGGAGAGTCAGTTCACAGTATAAACTGAATGGAAAGAAAATGTTAAAACAGGAAAAATTCTTTATAGCTCACATCCTACTGAGAATTGACCAGCAATATTAGCTTAGTAAACCAAGCAGTAAAATCAATCAACGTGATATACCACATTAATAAAAGAAATGATAAGAACCATATAATTCTCTCAATAGATTCATAAAAAGTGTTTCACAAAATACGGAATCTTTTCTTGATAAAAACCCTCAACAAAGTAGGGAAAGATGGAACATACCTCAACATCATGTAGGCCGTATATGAAAGACTCAGAGCTAATATCATCCTCAGTGAGGAAAACCTGAGAGCTTCCCCCGAAGGTCAGGAACATGACAGGGATGTCCACTCTCACCACTGTTGTTTAATATAGTACTGGAAGTCTAACGTCAGCAATCAGACAACACAAAGAAACAAAAGGTATACAAACTGACAAGGAAGAAGTCAAACTTTCACAATTTGAAGATGACATGATACTCTATAGAGAACAACCCAAAAGACTCCACCAGAAAAATTGCTAGAACAGATACAGGAATTTAGCAAAGTTGCAGGATATAAAATCAATATGCAGAAATCTGTGGCATTTCTATACACCAATAATGAGCAGCAGAAAAATAAATCAAGGAATCTATCCCATTTGCAGTTGCACCAAAAACCATAAGATACCTAGGAATAAACCTAACTAAAGAGGTAAAATAGCTGTACTCTGAAAACTATAGAACCCTTATAAATGAAATTGAAGAGGACACAAAGGAATAGGAAAGCATTCCATACTCATGGATCAGAAGAACAAATATTGTTAAAATGTCTATACCACCCAAAGCGATCTACACATTTAATGCAATCCCTATCAAAATACCACCAGCATTTTCCACAGAGCTAAAACAAACAACGCTAAAACTTGTATGAAACCACAAAAGACCCTGAATACCCAGAGCAATTCTGAAACAGTAAAATAAAACTGGAGGCATCATGATTCCAGATTTCAAGTGATATTACAAAGCTGTAGTCATCAAGACAGTATGGAACTGACACAAAAACAGACACATACATCAATGAAATAGAAAAGAAAACCAAGAAATGGACCTACAACTGTATGGTCAACTACTCTTCAACAAATGGAATATCCAACGGAAAAAAGACAGTCTCTTCAACAAATGGTGTTGGGAAAACTGGACAGCAGCATGCAGAAGAATGAAACCGGACCACTTTCTTGCACCCTACACAAAAATAAATTCAAAATGGATGAAATATCTAATTGTGAGACAGGAAACCATCAAAATCTTAGAGGACAACAGAGTCAGAAATCTCCTTGACCTCGCCTATTGCAACTTCTTACTAGACACATTGCTGGCAACAAGGGAAACAAAAGCAAAAATGAACTATTGGGATTTTATCAAGATAAAAAGCTTCTGCACAGCAAAGGAAACCATCAATAAAACTAAAAGGCAGTCTACAGATAAGGAGAAGGTATTTGAAAAAGACATATCTGATAAAGAGTTAGTATCCAAAACCTATAAAGAACTTATCAAACTCAACAGCCAAAGAACAAATGAAAGAAATGGGCAGAAGGCATAAATAGACACTTTTCCAAAGATGGCATCCAGATGGCGAACAGACAAATGAAAAGATGCTGACCATCACTCATCATCAGGGAAATACAAATCAAAACAATGTTGAGATACCACTTCACACCTGTCAGAAAGTCTAAAACTAAGATCACGAGGGACAACAGGTGTTGGCGAGGATGCAGAGAAAGGGAAACCCTCTTGTTTCATGTTAGTGGGAATGCAAACTGGTGCAGCCACTCTGGAAAACAGTATGGAGGTTTCTCAAAAAGTTAAAAATAGAACTACCCTATGGCCTAACAATTGCACTACTAGGTATTTACTCAAGGATACAAAAATTCTAATTCAAAGGTGTGCATGTACCCGATGTATGGAGCAACATTATCAACAATAGCCAAACTATGGAGAGAGCCCAAATGTCCATTGCCTGATGAATGGATAAAGACATTGTGGTATATATATATACAATGGAATATGACTCAGCCATCAAAAAAAATGAAGTCTTGCCATTTGCAATGACATGGATTGAGCTAGAAAGTATAATATGAAGTGAATAAGTCAGTCAGAGAAAGACAAATACCATATGATATCACTCATATGTGAAATTTAAAAAACAAAACATATGAACATATGGGGGGCAGGGAGAAAAGAATAAAGAGAAAGGACAAACCATAAGAGACTCTTAAAGATAGAGACCAAACTGAGGCTTGACAGAGGGAGGTGGGTGGGGGGTGGGCTAGATGGGTGATGGGTATCAGGAAGGCACTCGTGATGAGCACTGGGTATTATATGTAAGTGATGAACCACTGAATTCTACTCCTGAAACCAATATTGCACTGTATGTTAACTAACATTTAAAAAAAGCAAGTGATAACATTCGGCCTTAGAAAAAAATACGTAATATCCTCCCCCCAAAATATCAGGGTCTAATTTTTAATGACAGTATTAAGCAGTTGCTGTAATTATTACACTACATACTGAATTCTTATTAATCCTAGCATTCAAGTTTGAGTAATCTATAAAACAATTTCTTGGGAAGTTATTTTGGCATTTTCTCCAATGATAAACATAACCTTTATCCAATATACTCAGTTGATTAAAGACATACAAATAAAAGAATAGGTGAAAAGATGCAAGAATATTCCTCTAGGATTACTATCCTATTTAACCTTTAAATTAAAAATAAGTAATTCTAGCTAAAATTATCAAAATTTTACATTTATCAGCAAGAAATATACCATGATTTCCAAAGATTGTTTATCTAATATATACTATATTGAAAATTATATCTTCTTCCCTCATGTTTTCCTATCATACACACTGTAACCAAATTTGATTTCTATACCAGGGCACAACAAGGTTAAAAAATATATGTGAAATTTTTAATGAATTTCCAAGTAATTCCATGTGTTCTTTATCTTGCCTTTTAAAAATCCTCTATATTAAGCTTATCAATTTCTTTTAAGCAAGACTTTGTGTTATTTCCTTCCTTTGTGACAAATTTCTCTTCAATCAAAAGCCTCAATAGACCTTGTCATAAAAATATTTAGAATCTTGTTGTAAAACAAAATTCAGATTTAACCATAAAATTGAGAGAATCTTGTCCACACAATGTCGTTGTACTGGACACTTGCTTCTTCTTCAAAATCCTTCTTAACTTCACCCTTCGTGGCCACAACTGGTCTCATGCAGACTCTCTAGCCAGCTTCACACGGTGCAGTTAAACAAAGCCCCATCTCGGGCCAAGACCTTGTAGGAAATAACCAGCAACCATTCTGCTTTCAGGGATGGGCAGTCTACAAGGTCAGGGAAGTTAATGTTCATGGAGCCAACCTTGGCCAGTGAGACAGAGGAGCCGTTGGATCGATGTTTCCTGCCTTTATCCCCTGGGGTAGACTGTTCTCAGGTATATTAATAATGGGCCCTCAGAAATCCCTGGGCAGTATCACAGTTATATTTTTCTCATCTACGCAGGACTGGGAGAAGGGAAGGACAGGAAATGAAGCATTCTTGTAACAATGATTCTCAAAGTAATATGCTTGAACAAGCAGTATCAGCATCGCCTGGGATCTTGTTACAAATGCAAATTATTGTGCCCCACACAAGTCCTATAGGATCAGAAAGTGTAAGTTGGTGCAGCCTGGTAATATCTGTTTTAATAAGTCCTTTAGGTAATTCAGATGCACAGTAAAATGTTCAAAGCATTGAGTTATTTATATGATCGCTGTGGCACCTCAACAGTATGGGGCATTTATAAAGAGGACTCTGAAGTTAGGTGGCTCTTGTTTTTGTTTTAGAAGCTCTGAAAAAAGAAAACAAAAAGCCAAGGTCAGTTATATACTAGCATCTTTCAAGAGCAGAGTACTTCTACCAAGGCATTTATGGAAATCTTCCTCTTAAACAGACAAGGGGCAGGGCGCCTGGGTGGCTCAGTCAGTTAAGTGTCCAGCTTCGGCTCAGGTCATGATCTCAACGATTCGTGGGTTCGAGCCCTGCGTCGGGCTCTGTGCTGCAGCTCAGAGCCTGGAGCCTGCTTCAGATTCTGTATCTCCCTCTCTCTCTGATCCTCCCCTGCTCGCACTGTCTCTGTCTCTCAAAAATAAATAAAAAACATTAAAAAAAATTAAAAAATACAGACAAGGGGCTTTAATGCTGAAAACAAGATCTGTACTTTAATTACAAGGGTGGAAGATTTTACAAACTAACTGAAAGTGTAGTCTCATGGAGAGAAACTGTGTTAAAAATCAGGGCTTGAATCAGGGTAAAAAATGTTACTCTGAAACCTGGAATGACCATATTTAGGTGAATAAATCTGAGAATCTTTCATACACACACACACACACACACACACACACACGTAGGTATAGACACATAGCTGCTTGTGTGTATGAATGCATGTATATATAGATCAATAGATAGAGAGATGATAGATTCCAACAACAAAAATGGTCACATAAATCATAGTAAAATAGAGGGAAACCAACACAACTTATGCAGAGATGCTAGGAAATCACTGGTAAAGAAACTGGGGAAATGCAAAGAGAACAACCACAGATGTGATTTAGACCAAACAAAAAGTGATTGCCATGTACAATTCCAAATGCTGTCACTAAAGGTTGGGTGATGTCACAGACACAGTTTCCCCCACGACCCAGTGAAGGATAATTTGAGTGTGCAGCTTGGGGCAGAGACTTAGAAAAGCTAAATTACTCTGCATAATAGAGTTGATAGAGAACTATCTCTATTGTTTTTCCTGATGATTCTTAACGTGCCATGGATGAGCCCAAGCTCAACTTCCTGATGCACCTGTTTCATCTACTTCCTGTGTAAGTTTACATACCTCAGTCTGTTACCTACAGAGGCAACCATTTTTATTTCTATTTGGAAAAATAGAGGCATCGATTGGATACGAAAACCCTAGTCCTAGCCTCTAGCAGAGATAAGCTATTAGTTTCCTATTCTTCTAACATTTCCAAATCAAGTATGTCAGCATAGAGACCTAAAATTGGAGACTCGGGAAAAAAAGCAGAATATCATCATGCCAGGGCTATGCTGTCTAATGAGGTAACCCATAGCCACATGTGCCTATCCAGCACTTGAAATGTGCTAACCCAAATTGAGATATGTTGTGAAAGTAAAATGCGTATCACATTTCAAAGACTTAATGCAAATATAATGTAAAATATCTTGTTATTCATTTTGATTACATGTTGGAATGATTTATGTCAGACATACTGAGTTAAATAAAATATATAACTACATTTAATTCCATTTATTTCAGTTGGAGTGTTTTATATGGATGTTTGAAAATTTTGAATTCTATCTGTGGCTCACAATATATTTCCATTGTATAATACTGATGCAGGTGATTTCCAGACAGTTCGAAATCAAGCAAAATTACTTCTAAACAGTTTATGGTCAAGAAAGAAATATGAAGAGATATTAAAAACTATTTCGAACCAGATGAAGATGAAAATACAACATATCAAAAATTGTAGAATGATAATAAAACAAGGATTCAAAGGAAACTTACAGCTATAGGTATGTTTACTAGGAAAGAAGAAAGATGTAAAAATGATTATCTCACTTTCTACCTTAAGAAGTGAGAAATGATACCAATTTTAGAAAGAGACGGGAAAACTTCTCAACTCATTTTTGTGAGGTTTGATGAGTGTGAAACAAAGCCTGGCAATGACCATTCAGGCAAAGAAACAAATGTCAGTTTCAGATCAGAAACTCTCATGACACAGATGCAAAACTCTACAAAGGATAACAGCAAATCAAATCCACCAATACATAAAAACAGAATAATACATCATGACCAGTGGGGTTTATCCCAAAAATGTATGGTGAGTTTAATATTAGAAAACTAAATTGATATAACTCATCAGATGAACAGAATAAAGGGGAAAATCCTATGATTATCTCAATCAGGGCTGAATAAAGCCCGTGACAAAATCCAGCATCCATTAGTCATAAAGCCTCTCAGCAAACTAGAAAATTAGGGAAAATTCCCTAATATATGAAGGGCATCTTTGGAAAGCCAACAGCTAACTTTAGCATAATGAAATATTGCAGTGTTTCCCCAAATTTGGTAATAAGAAAGGATATCTACTCTCAGGCCTAAAGAATGGAGAGAAATACTATATCCATGGATCTGGACACTTGGTATTTTCAATATATCTATTATCTCCCCCTCTATTTGTAGATCCAGTAAAAACCTAATCAGAATCCTAACATGATTTTGGTGGAAATTTATAAGCCGATTCTAAAATTTACATCAAAATGTAAACAACTAAACAATTAGTAATAACGAACTAAGGAATTATTGAATAGAATAACTAAAACAATTTTAAAAGAAGAACAAAATTAAGGCTTTGCGTACCTGATTCCACAACTGAGTGCAAAGCTACACTAATCATGACCGTGTGATAATGGAGTGAGGATAGACAAATAGATGAGGGAGCATACATACAGAACTAAATTATGGCCGTAGCATCAATTCAGTTGGGTGGGGATGACTTTTAGCAAATGGTGCTAGAACAACTAGGTATTGTTATTTAAGATAAGAACCATGACCACTGTATCACTTCATATACAAATTTAATTCAAGAAGGATCATAAACTTAACCATAAAAGCTGGAACAATAAAGCCTCTAGAAGGAAACATAGAGAAAAATCTTCACGGTATTGGAGTTAAGTAAATATTTTTTGGAGGATGCAAAAAGTACAAAAATTCAAAAGACATAAAAGACAAAATATAACAAGTTGGGATTTATCAAAATTAAAATTTTCTATTCACCAAAAAGACTACAGACTAGGAAAAATAGTGTGTGTGTGTGTGTGTGTGTGTGTGTGTATGCACATGTGTATCCAGAACTTTCTTATTGCTTCTTCCAACAATGAGAAAACAAGGGACCTGTTGTAGGCAAAATAATGAGCCTCCAAAGTATACCCACATCCTAATTTCCAGAACCTGTGAATATGTCCCTTTCCATGACAAAAGGAATTTACAGGTATGATTAAACTAAGAGATACTTTCAGTGCTGAGTTCAGAAAGAAAGATGTGACCACAAGGAATGATTAGAGAGATGTACCCTTCCTGGCTTTGGAGATGGGAGGAAGGGGCCACGGATCCAGGAATGTGAGCAGCCTCTAGAAAATGGAAACAGCAAAGATGGGGCTCTTTCCCCTAGATCCTCCCTGGACAACCTGGGAAAACTTCTATTTTAGCCCAATATGAGCAGCGTCAAATGCTGTAAGATAAAATCGTACTGTTTTAAGCCACCAAGTTTGTGATACTTGTTACAGCAGCAGTAGAAAACCATTATACAGCCCAATTAACAATGGAAAGACTTGAACAGACACTTCACAAAAGATAGAAGAATGACCAATTAGAACCTACAAAGGTGTTTGACTTCATTATACCTTAAGAAAAGGCAAACTAACTCCAAAATGAGGCACCCACTAGAATGAGTATTGTTCCAAAACAAAACAGATTAACACGAAACGTTGATCCTGCCGATTCAACGTTTGTGATTGACCAAAATACAAACGTTAAAGACCTAACCCTGCAAATGGTGGCAGTATAAAATGGCACCATCGTGTGTAGACCCACTCAGCAATGTTGCGATAGATATTTACTCTATGACCAGCAATTCCATTTTCAGGTATTTGTGCAAAGATTTGTAAACATATGTCCACAAAAAGACTTCCACAAGGAACTTCAAAGCAACCTTACTCATAATTCCTAAAAACTGGAAAACACCGTGCCATCAATGAGAAAATGGATAAACAGCAATATATTCCAACAAAAAAATATTGCCTGACAATAAAACTGGGTAATAAATAAAATACAAAGAAATGTATGAAGTACAGAACAGCATGATATACACAACAGCATGAGTGAGTTTCAAAAGCATATGTTGAGTGAAAGAAGTCATATGATGGTGTATATATTCTTATTACATTAACATTGCTATAAATCACACTAATTTCAATTGAAGATAAATTAAGCTCACTATTTAGTGTGATAGAAATCAGAAGCCTTGAAGTTGGGGAAAGTTGATAAGAAAGAGATTTTAGGGGGGCACCTGGGTGGCTCTGTCGGTTGAGCATTTGACTCCTGGAAATCAAGAGTCTCAGTTTATGATCCCAGGGTTGTGGGATCAAGCCCTTCATCGGGCTCTGTGCTGAGCTTGGAGCCTTCTTGAGATTCTCTCTCTCTCTCTCTCTCTCTCTCTCTCTCTCTTCCTCCTCCTCCTCCTTCTCCTCCTCCTCAGTTCATACTCTCTTTCTCTCAAAAAATAAAAAGAGAGAGAGAGACTCTGGAAACTTTCTAGGGTTATGGTAACAGTCATATCTTGTTTAGAACGATAGGTTCACTTGAATATGAAATGATCCACATTCCTTGAACTGGACACTTAAGACCTGCACATTGCATTTTACATAAATCACACTTCAGCGCTCCAGGCTGGCAGAGGCATACCCGGGCAGAACTTTGCCTCACTCCTAGGATGCATCCCTCTCACTCCCTGCCCTGTGGCATCTCTGAAATGGTGAAGTGCACCGCTGGGAGACTTGCTCTGCTCTCAGCATATACACCCCAGGAACGGGAGGGTGAGAATGCCCATGAGCGCACCATTGTCCCATGAGGGAAGGATTTCTTTCTCTAGGCAGAGAGAGCTGAGATCTGTCTGTCAGTGTCCTCAGAACCTTCCACTGTGGTTAAGGGAGAAAAGCAAAGACTCACCCATGTGGTGGTGTTTTCTCCGCTAGCTCTTTTATCTCACTCTCTGTACCCCTGAGTCCTTAGGACACATTCCCACATTAAGTAGTGGGATACAAGGATCTGTCTCCTGCTCTGCTTGGGGACAGCCAGACGAAGCCCTCCTCTCTGGGAATACATTTCTTTTTTCTTAATGCTGACTCTTCTGTAGCTATGATATTTTTAATAAAGTGGTTGCCCTTATGGTATAATATTTATGTACAATAACTTTATTAAAATATATGTATGTCTTTCACGCATATATATGTAAACAACCATACTCAGAAATCACTAACAGTTTTTTAAAGGTCAGATTTTCTTCAGTATGCTTTGTATTTTAGCTTGTTAGAGTAACAGCAGAAATCTTTGTTTTGCCCAGTGACATTCTTTGATAGTGACAAATATTCCTATCACATGATATTGTTTAGGTCCTGATTTGTTATTTTTCATGCCTTGAGTATTATTCATTTCTTATTAACAAATTAAAATCAATGGCACAGTTCATATCTTCATATACCTTAGCTATGGTACTTGTCAATTTAAAACTCAAGAGTTGCTTTTTTTTCTTTGTTTTTGTGTTTTGCTTATTGAAGAAGTATTTATTTCACTTATTTACAATCTGGCTCATGAATGAAGAGCTCTCTCCCACAAAGAAAAAAATATTAATTTATAAGTACGTGTCTTTTATAAAAATATAATTTATTGTCAAGTTGGCTAACATACACTGGGTAAAGTGTGCTCTTGGTTTTGGGGGTAGATTCCCGTGGTTCATCGCTTACATGCAACACCCAGCGCTCATCCCAACAAGTACCCTCCTCAATGCCCATCATCCATTTTCCCCTCTCCTTCACCCGGCGCATCAACCCGCAGTTCGCTCTCTGTATTTAAGAGTCTCTTATGGTTTGCCTCCCTCCCTCTCTGTTTGTAACTATTTTTTTCCCCTTCCCTTTCCCCATGGTCTTCGGTTAAGTTTCCCAAGTTCATATGAGTGAAGACATATGATATCTGTCCCTCTCTGCCTGACTTATTTCACTTAGATAAAACCCTCCAGTTCCATCCAGGTTGCTGCAAATGGCAGGATTTCATACCTTCTCATTGCAAAGTAGTATTCCATTGTTTATACAGGCATTGTCTTTATCCATTCAGCAATTGATGGACATTTAGGCTCTTTCCGTAATTTGGCTATTGTTGAAAGCGCTGCTATAAACATTGGGGTACGTGTGCCCCTAAGAATCAACACTCCTGTATCCTTTGGATAAAGACCTAGTAATTTGAAAGCTTTTTCATGGTTAAACACATTCAAAGTAATGAATTTACAAAACTTTGTGAAACATATCATACAACTTTACAGAACACATTTTTCTATTATTTTTTAATTTATATCCAAGTTAGTTAGCATATAGTGCAACAATGATTTCAAGAGTAGAATCCAGTGATTCATCCCCTACATGTAACACCCAGTGCTCATCTCCCCAAGTGTCCTTCTTAATGCCCCTTGCCCATTTTGCCCATGTCCCCACCCACAACCCCTCCAGCAACCCTCAGCTTGTTCTCTGTATTTGAGAGTCTCTTATGTTTTGTCCCCCTCCCTGTTTTTATATTATTTTTGCTTCCCTTCCCTTCTGTTCAGCTGTTTTGTATCTTATATTATACATATGAGTGAAGCCATATGATATTTGTCTTTCTCTAAGTTTGCTTCACATAATACATTCTAGTTCCATCTACATTGTTGCGAATGGCAAGATTTCAGTGTTTTTGATCTCTGAGTAATACTCAACTGTGTGTGTGTGTGTGTGTGTGTGTGTGTGTGTATATATATACCACATCTTCTTTATCCATTCATCTGTTAATAGACATTTGGGCTCTTTCCATACTTTGGCTATTGTCTATAGCACTGCTATAAACATTGGGGTGCATGTGCCCCTTTGAAACAGCACACCTCTATCCATTGGACACATACCTAATAGTGCAATTGCTGGGTTGTAGGGTAGTTTTATTTTTAATTTTTGAGGAACCTCCATACTGTTTTCCAGAGTGGCTGCACAAGTTTGCATTCCCACTGTCAGTGCAAAGGATTCCTCTTTCTCCACATCCTTGCCAACACCAGTTGGCTATTGCTATCTTAGTTTTGGCCATTCTGACAGGTATGAGGTGGCATCTCATCATGGTTTTGATTTGTATTTCCCTGATGATGAAAGATGTTGAGAATTTTTTCTTGTGTCTGTTAGCCATCTGTATGTCTTCTTTGGAAAAGTGTCTATTCTTGTTGTCTGACCATTTCTTCACTGGATTATATTGTTTTGGGGTGTTAAGTTCTTTATAGATTTTGGATACTAACCTTTTTATCTGATATGTCATTTGCAAATATCTTCTCCCATTCCATCGGCTGCCTTTTAGTTTTGCTGATTCCTTTGCTGTGTAGAAGCTTTTTACTTTGAGAATGAACCTGGACCACTTTCTTACACCATGCACAAAAATAAGCTCAAAATGAATGAAAGACCTAAATGTTAAGAGAGAAATCCATCAAAATCCTAGAGGAGAAATTAGGCAAAAACCTCTTTGACCTTGGCCACAGCAACTTCTTATTCAACGTATCTCTGGAGGCAAGGGAAACAAAAGCAAAAATGCACTCTTGGGACCAGAGCACATTTTTGTAAAAGTAGGCTTCACACCCAGCTCAGAGCCCCGTGTAGGGCTTGAACCCATGGCCCTGAGATCAAGACCTGAACTGAGATCAAGAGTCGGCCACTGGACAGTTAACTGACTGAGCCACACAGGAGCCCCTTCAGAGCACATGGTTTACAATAACATGTTCAAATAATATTTAATTCCTCTAGGTCAGGCTGGTATGATGCCAATTTAATGAAGTAGCTCGGGGAACTTTCACTTTTGTCTCTTTATAAACCTTTATTTCCCTGAAGATGTCACCTCTCCATTGAAGGCAACTGTCATTCAGCTGAGAGTAATATTTTCTCATTGCTGTGTATGTGAAAGAAGCAAGATCTTGGATGTGAGACAGAGGATTGGTTCTCTGCCCCACTACCAGCTACATATAGGTCTGTTGAGTAAATCTTGTAACTATTCTGTACTTTAGCACCTCATCCCAAAGATGTCATAGCAATATTTCTGTCCCCATGGTTTTCCAGAACCTTGCCCATCCCTGTGATGAGGTGAGGCCTTCTCTCACCCCCGTCCCTTCTCCTGCTTGAACCTGGGCAGGTTTCTGACTGTTCCAGTCACCAGAGCATGCACAAATAGCACTATGTGGCTTCCACAGCAAGGTTAGAAAAGGCAATACAGCCTCCACTTGGCTCACTCTCTTTGTCTTGGGATGTTTGCCCTTGGAATCCAGCCACCATGCAGATAGGAAGCCCAGACTAGTTCACTTGGAGAAGTAAAATAGATAGGCCTACAGGGACAAGAATCCAGTCCCTGGCCCATGCTCAGCATTAACAGCCAGACATTGAATGACTAACCCTTCAGATGATTCTAGTTCCAGCCACGGAGTCTTCCACTGAGGTCCCAGGACACATCACGGAGCAGAGACAGTTTTCTCTGCCCTAACTTGGCTAAAATCCTGAATCACACAGTCCATGAGCACAAGAAATAGTTACTGGATGCCACTATGTTTGGAGATGATTTGTTATGTGCCCTTAGTAACTGGGAGAGATTTTGGTACACAGAATATGAAGGCGTCTGCCATTACAAAACCTAAAAATATTGACAGTGGCTTTAAGACTGAGTGACAGCCTCAAGCTGGAAGGGCCTTGGAGACTCTGTCCTATGTTTTCCTACTCACGGCCCAGGATACTAAGCAAGAACTCACAGGAGTCTGTGGTTGTGCTCATGTTTTGAAGTGCGTCCTGATTTGATGGAAAAATGGAAGTTTGGGCATTACATACTGATTACTGGGAAAATAACATTCTCAATAGCATCAGGGCTAGATTCCCACTTTAATATATTCTCCATTCTGCTAGTCCCTGATAGGTACAGGATTTAATGAAGACAGGAGAAATAATACTAATGCTCTAAACCAATCCTCATTTTAGAACAAAATAAACATTATATTTTGGATGTTTTCTCCAGTGATAATAGATCTATCCCTAGATATGCTTCTACCACGTTCTGAATAAATATTTTCATCTCCTTAAAGTAATTTTTCTTCTCTTATCCTTTAAACAAATCTACTTCCATCTCAGAGATTTTAAGAAGAAAATAGCTGCCAGAGATACAATATAATTTATCGGCTTTCCCATTTTTAGGAAGTTTTAAATATTTCATTATTCTTTCTCTGAAGGTAGTAACTCAGCTTGACTGTCCCAGTCTTGGAAAGTGGAAAAAGCAAAGGACACAGAATTCCTGAGAGATTCCCAGTTCCGGGATCCTCTCCTGGGGAACAGCTGGCTAAAAGGAGCCTTGCTGTGATGTTAGCGAGAACTCAAGTTTGTGAGCTCTGTCCCTTCTTTACTGCCGTCTTTTGTTTCGATTCTTCTTTTCCATCTTTTTCTCTGTCCCTGAGGTAAAAAGGCAATTGTCGCACTGCATACAGGTAAAGATAAAAGGGTTCAAGGAACACCCAAATGATGCCATCCTGTCTTTCAAATAAACGCACACCAAGAGACCAGGGAGATTTATCTTTGCACTTGGTAATACCCCTTTGGTTCATTTATTTATTTATTTTTATTATGCCCACCCCGCCTTCTCACCCTCTTCGTTATACTCTGTCACTGCTGGTTCCTGTTTATCATTTATTTAGGGGGTACGTTTTCATCCATTCATGAAAAGGTGACACCGCATCTATTTCAAGTGACAGTTACCAAATAGGCTAGTCGAGCCTGATTAAGTGCACAGGGAGTTTCTTTTCTTTTTCCTTAAAAAATAATTATTCATGAAGACTAGGAGGGAGGGGGGGCATGGAAACATATTAGTCTTTTACTGGTAACAGTTAAAATTTAGTTAACTTTCAAGACCTTATTAATTGGGGAAACTCTACATTTCTGAAAATATGTGTTTGTCTGAAAAATGAGAATTGCATTTACTAAGGTAGTCATTCAGTAAACAAAGATAACAATGGGCTGTTAGGAGGGTTATAATTTCACCCTCAAGTAAAACATAAAGAGATTAGTGGCCATGCTAAGACCAATGATCTGTGAATCAGTCAAGGGGAGATTCAGAATTAAACAGGGTACAGATTTTGGTAAATATGTATTCTCATTCAAGTAGACCTGAAGAGTATAGTAGCAATGATCATTGCTTATGCCCTTCAGAATACTAGCAATGCTAAGCCTTCCTCCACATATAGAATTATATTAATGAGTTATCAATGCCAAGAAAGCAAAATTAAAAGACAACCTCACTTTCTGTGCGTTTAATAGCTGACCTTTTGTTTTTCTTTTAAGTCAAGTGTAAAAGAATTGCAGATGTCAGATGGGAAATGAGTGCATCTTTGTTGATATCAGATGGTTCTACCTGGTTAGTTTGCTCTGTACTGAGAGCAATAGTAACTTGGGCAAAAACAACTTTGGGGGGCCATTAGCCTCCCTGGTTCTCCTTCATGCCTGGGAAGAATCATGTAATTCACATAACTGAATATTGCCTCACAGTTCAGATACCACTGTATTTGTTTGACTTGTTGGCTTTTGTTTTTCCACTTTGAGTAGTTGATTGCCATCAATGGGCACTCCGATGATCTCCCTCTCACTCTAAATCCAAAGATCCATGGAACCACAGTCAGTTTAAAGGAGTTAGGGTTGTCTTCAAAGGCCAGAAAAGGAAAGAGTGAAATTGGAATCCATGATTGGCAGTCTTGCTTACATAGCTCCCATCCCAGTGTTGCGTGGGGCTGTGTGCACCACAATGCCCTTGGCCACTGAGGTCTTTACACAGAGCCTGCTGGTGCCCCAGATTGGGGCAACCACACACTCATAGGTTGGCTATTATTTTGTAGACATGGTGCAATGATCCGGTACCTGAGCCCTGAATGGTACCAGCTTCAGCCACACACTGTGTGGTGACTTCTCCAGGAAATGCCAGAGCCTGGTGGAAAATCTGGTGAGCTCTTCTCTGGGGCCATCACTGTTCTTGCTTGCCCATGATGTCACTCATGGCCTCTCCAACCCATTCACCAAATCTCAGAGTCAGTTTTTAAGTTTCCACCCAAAAGGTGCCCTGAATCCAAGGAAAAATTACATTATGCCCGCCAAGAATTATGCCAACTAAAGATAGTAAGGAATTATAGGTAGTGGTGTGGGGCTTCGGGTTGAATGCTCAGAGCCTGGAGCCTGCTTTGGATTTTGTATCTCCTTCTTTCTCTGCCCCGCCTCTGCTCACACACACACACACTCTCTCTCTCTCTCTCTCTCTCTTTCAAAAATAAATAAACATTAAAAAAAGATAGTTAGAAATTGTAACATTGACTAGTTTCATTATTTTGTCAAAATATGTGATTTGGATAGATGCTTTTCTTCTTATAGATTCCAAATTCACATATTAAAAAAAATCTATAATATGAAATAGGGTATGTAACTATACAGTGTGAACCGAATATAAAAGTACATAACCAGAAAAAATAATGGAAAAATATACTAAATGTTAGTAGCAACTGCTTATCAGTTGTGAGATTATACATTAATCCTCATTATTCACAGAACTGAATGTGTAATATTTTTGTAATTAAGGAAAAATAATAATTTAGAAATCAACACACAAGAAGCTAATTATGGTTTTTCCTCACTTTTTGAAAGCATAAGTAATATATATTTCAAAAATAAGAAATTATGTGGTTTAAAATACAGAACTATAGGGGTCCAGTGCAACTTTTCAAGGAGACTATCTCTGAAAATACATGACAATTTTTATATTTTAAGAAAAAAATGGTAGCTGCTCTTCACACAATACTTCTCAAGTATTCCTAGCTTGGATTTACCCTAGATTTGAATGTATCACCCATTAGCTTATGGCAAACTTTTTTAATTTATAAATTTAAATTTTATAAAATTAAAAAAAAAACTTACAAGCTGAAAATTCAGATGGCAACATGTTGATGCTGAAAGCACTGGGTGACTTCTGTTCTCTGGGCTGAAAACTATCACTCATTCCTGGATTATTTATTATAAATTGAAGGGAAAGACTTGTGGTGCCTCTCTACCCAAGTGACCAAGTGTAGCATCAGGAATCGTGGAATAAAACTCAAGTTCCACTTGAAGGGAGGCAATAAAAAACATATATACAACATCCTTCATGTGGTGTTTTATGCTGAAAAAAGTATTCAATATATTAGAATATTGATATGTTATATATATAATATATTTCCTCAATATGCTGAAAAAAGTATTCAATATATTAGAATATTGATATGTTATATATATAATATATTTCCTCAAATATAAAACATGAGGAAAGAGTCACAGCAAGCCAGAATATAGGATAATCAACTGATTGGCCTGAGCTGAAAATTGGCCTGAACTCTTCAAAAATTGCATGTCATGGCTCAACATTATAGACTAAACTAGCTATAATTATATTAATTTTACTGATCACATGTGTTGAATTGTGGTCACATAAGAAAATGTCTTCACTCTCTGGAAATGCACGAGAAAGTATTTAGAGGTGAAATGTCACATCTGCAAATCACTTCCAAATGGTTACCACCACCATGAACAACAAAAAATATTAAAACATACAGACGGAAGGAAGGCAATAATGAAAACATATTAATAAAAATAGTTAAGGGCGACAAATATTCTTTGTGCTGTCTTTCAGTTTCTCATCTAGTCGATACTGAGTGACGTCTCTTACCCAGAGCTGAAAGATTACAAAACAAATATACTGAAGGCAGCTCAGAGAAACTTCCTGCCTCCCAGGGTTCTCAAGAAGTCTTGTGTGCAATTCATTCATACCCAAGTGTCTATGAATGGCCTCAGATAGTTTAGATGGTAAATACAGAAGAGATACGGCAGGGAGACATCTGGGAGTGAAATTCGTGGCATATGTTGACTCTATAAGTATGAATATAAATGTGCATGGTGTATAAGAGAGAGGCTGTATATGTATATATCGGTATATGATGTATATAGCTGTAGTAAATTTAGAAAGAAGTATTTATAATTATGAGCACACCGAATAGCATTTGATCATCTTTAAGAGTGTGCACCTTCTTACTCATATACGATTTCCAAAGGTAGGAGAATGATCAGAAGATCACTAGCACTCTAGTTAATTGTAACAGTCTGGAAAGATTAGGTTGAACAGTTTCACAGACTAAATAACAATATAACCAATCGAAACTGTTGAGGTCAAAGTGAAAGGCAACCTCATTCCCACACCTTCATGGATCCTGGGGCGAGGAGTCCTCAGGTGCGGCTTGGAACTAGCAAGATGCTTGCTTCTCCATATTCCACCTCCTCGTCCCCTGGAAACCAATGTCCTCGTGATCTCAAATCCTCTCAGACCAGCAAAAGAAAAGTTTCTTTAATTTTCCAGTGAACTTTCTGTTTTGATGTATTTTACAAGAAAAACCTTGATATTACAAAGTATTGGCACAGAAATTGAAATCAACTTGAAATTTCTTTGGATAAAGAAAGAATCACTGCCTTGGCCATCTGTTAAATATATTCGAATAGGTCTGGCAGAATATTGCATCTGCTCCTGTCTCTCCTTATAGCTTTATCAGCTCTAAAGGTCAATCGTGATAGTGTTTATTAAAGAAAAGGACAAGGGAATTTGCTTTACCTTTAAATCTTTCACACCCTTTGCCTTAAGCTATCTCCTCAAGACATATAACCCATTAAAGGAAATCTGACCCCATTTGTGGATTATAAAACTTGTACAGTTTTCCTTCATTATGGAAAGATTTGTTTCCTTTTGAATTACTACAGGTTAAAGTGGGAACATAATTGAAAATTGAGAAAAAATGGTTAAGTTCGTATATCCTGAATCTGTTTAAATCATAAGCCATCACGAATGTACTTCTTATATCATCACGTAGCTTAAAATAAATGCTTCAAAATTTGCAAATATTAAATATCACTCAATGGAGTGCAATAACAAATATAGAAAATGAGATCATCAGTTAATATTTTTTATGACATTTCATTTTTTATTTAACGAAAAGAAAATTCATCCTAATTCATGTTACCCTTCAAAGTAGAAGAGTGAATCGTTCCAATTTATCAAGTGCCTTGTATGTCACAGGCCCGATACTAGATGCTTTTCTACATGGAAACATTAGCAGTTCGGTACCTATTTTGTCTGGTACAAAGAGTTTCTGGAAATTATCATTTTTTTCCCTTTTGGAAGTGAGGTAGGTACGTTGGCAAAGGAGACAGAAGCAATGCCCAGAGACGTGGGCAAACGTCCAGGAGAAAGTGGTATAACAAGAACGAAACACAGAGAGAGACTTGCGGAAGTCAAGAATGCCAACTGGGTCAAATGCTGCTGACAGAATAAGAGAATCTTGGCATCAGAGCGCTGGATGTACAGTCGTACATGTCACAGGTGGCCACTTTGGAGGGATGTGAGGACAGGAGCCAGGCTAGAGTGGCTTACGGAATGAGGACCAGGAGACTCGGCTTATTTCAACACTGGGAACTTGCTGTCCTTCGGAACTTCCCGACAATGAGATGGACAACCTAGGAGACAATGTGGTACCTATCAGAGGAAATGCTCAAGACAATTTTCAATTTTCAACGGTGTGACGGCAGGGACTTTAAGCACCTGTTCGGAAGTGAAGAAGAAGAAGGTGCTACATTTAATATCTGAACTCCTTGGGGACACAGCCACTTTATGTGACTGAGGGAAGACTTAGGAATCATGTTTATATTTCTATCCATTTCCATATAGATTTTAAAAATTTTTTTTATTGTTTTATTTATTCTTGAGAGAGAGAGAGACAGAGCACGAGCAAGGGAGGCGCAAAGTAAGAGAGGGACACAGAATCCGAAGCAGGCTCCAGGCTCTGAGCTGTCAGCACAGAGCCTGACATGGGGCTCGTACTCACAAGCTGTGAGATGATGACCTGAGATGAGGTCGGACACTTAACCAGCTGAGCCACCCAGGTACTCCTAGATGTCTTGTTTTTACATTTTTAATTAAAAAATTTTTTTTCAGGCTCTCTGATTTTTAAATCCTAAGTTAGCATTTATAGATCAAAATTGAGATCTATAGATTCCAAGAACATCCTGTGAGAATAAGCAAACAAAACTCCCAGGCAATCAGAAGACAAAAAGGCATAAGAAATACTTGAGAAATAACAGAACCATCATCCCTTCCAAATTATTGGGGAAAATGAGATTTTGAATGACCGGAGATATCCTTCCAAATATAACCTGGATTAATGATGCCTTCAATCTAAGTTAACTAAAACTAAGGACAAAACAATCGAACAAAGAAAGCAAGACAGACCTTTGGCTTGAAGAAATTTAGACAGTAGGGATGCCTGGGTGGCTCAGTTGGTTAAGCGTCTGACTCTTTATCTTGGCTCAGGTCATGAGCTCACCGTTCGTGAGTTCAAGCCCTGCATCGGGCTTGGTGCTAAGAGTGGAGCCTGCTTGGGATTTTCTCTCTCCCTCTCTTTCTCTGCCGCTCCCGCACTCACACTTTGCACTTTCTCTCTCAAAATAAATAAACTTTCAAAAAAAAGAACAGAAAGTGGTTACGACTGCTGAGACCTGTTCAGCTAGCCAAAGAGACAACCCTCCTAGCCACCACTTCAAGCCGACCTACCCTTCTTTCCTGCCTAAAATGATTGATTTGATACTAACCATCCCCTCAGGGGGATTTCTCAGCCCTAAAACAAAGAGTTTAGAGGTGACCTTCAAATAGAAACACATGTATATTTCCCAACATCTGCCTTATTCTGTCTTAAATTACACCACACACCTGATGCCGACACTTAAATATATTTTGTTCTATGCTAAGGCCTGTGCAGCGTTTTTGTGCAATTTTCCTCCAAGGTGAGACTTTAAAGGTTCAAGTCATCCGGATTTTCGTATACTACACTTTGGTTCCAAGTCTACCACAGAGTATTTAAATATTAGTCTTCTTGGGTTTCCCTTGTCTCTTTCTTATAGTTGGCAGACTGCCAGGTTGCTGTCACCCTAAGTGTTGCTTAGGGTCAGTTCTATGCTGGCAAGAAGTCTGTCCCTTCCTGTGACCATCCCCATCTCTCACTGCCCAAAGATTCCATTCCATGGCTCTGGGAATGACGTTTCTTTAAGGGGAATCAGAAGTCATCAGAAAACCGCAGACAGCTGAAATGCCCATATGTTTCATGCCCCACTATCAGAAATGCATGTGTCGTAGATGCCTGCAAGATAGAATATAATTTACTCTTCCCTTAAAAGGCAGGGCAAGGAAAATATTTAATATCATTATACTTTACTGGTGGAAAAATCACGATTCCCTGAAATGTTACATCATGTTTTGTGTAAAATGGGGAAATTTACCAGAAAGGTACTATAGTAATTTGGAGTCTGCATACTCATAGATTCTTCTAATTCTAATTTGTCCTTTCCTGGTAGTCAGCGAGATTGTAATGCTTTGTTTGACTATTCAAAGAGGTGATGTCTTTTCAGGAAATGAAATCAATTTCCATTTGTTCTTAGTCTAGGAAATTTTATTTTCTCTTGTCTTTATTCAATTTTCAATTCTTTGTTCTCAGAGCATAAATCAATGTCTTCCTTTGATTTCATGGCAGGTATTCCTTAGTCGAGCGTGGAAAAAAATCATTACATTAAATATCCTTCCAAGCTTTGAAGCTATAGTGGAGCAAAGTAATCAATATCAGGACATTTCTAACTCCATGGAAAATACCAAAAGCTTAGTATTCAAGGAGATGAATACTTCCGGAGCAATAACTAGAAATCCTTGATCAGGTGTATCCTTCCCTATTCAGCACACTATCATAGAGCAGGTATAGCATAAACAAAGCAGAAAAATAACTATTTGTGTTGACTCTCAGAAGAACATAAGTCGTAGTGATGATTTGATTAAGATTCTGTTCTTTCCCTGCACAAGTCCGCCTGCCTTGGTTTAGATTTGGAATTGATACTGTATTAGTTTGCTAGGCTGCCATCATAAAGTACAGATGGGGTGGTTTAAACAACCCAAATCTGTTTTCTCCCACTTCTGGAGGCTAGAAGTCAAAGATTAAAGTGTAGGTAGCATTGATTTCTTCCTTGGCTTGTAGATGGACTTCCTCTCCTCTCTATGTCCTCTTCTCTCTGTGTATCTGTTTCTGAATCTCTTCTTATCAGGAAATCGGTCAGATGGGATTCAGGCCCGACCTGGGATCTCATTTCAACTTA
This sequence comes from Cryptoprocta ferox, assembly GCA_028646485.1. Taxonomy (NCBI): domain Eukaryota; kingdom Metazoa; phylum Chordata; class Mammalia; order Carnivora; family Eupleridae; genus Cryptoprocta; species Cryptoprocta ferox. Next base: position 136,823,239 of record CM053577.1, on the reverse strand, counting down.
ATTACCACTGTAAATATTCCATCTCCAAATACAGCCACAGTCTGAAGCGCGGCGGGTTTGGCTTTCAACATATGAATTTGGAGGGGGGTGGTAGGCACAATTATGCTCATAATAGGTACAACGCTCCCTAAAGAACACTCTGTGTGGCCCGGCAGACATCTCAGAGACATTCTGCCAGGAAACCAAACACTGAGATGAAATTCAGATTAATCTTTCGCACCTGCCCTGATGACAGGTCAGTCAACATATAGAAAACAAGAATGCACACTTGTGACCATGCATCAAAATCCTGGTAGATAAATGAAAACTTGGTTTCAAACTTTCAAACTCACATTATACACCAAAGGGTGAATTCTCCCTCCACCCGCCTTCTCTCTCACACACTCAGCTATTTCGTGGCGTTTTGAACTATCTCATGTATCTACAACTACTTGCATGGGCGTTTTGAACACAGATCCTTGAAGTTTGTGCCATTATTAAAAAAGAGTGATATATTTTGACCAATGAAATCAATATCATACCAATTCCAAGTGTTTTCTTATCATTATTTAATTTATAATTTAATCCTCATGATGCATTTTTCATCCTTCTTAAAATTATTTACCTGATACAAAACCAGTGGATTAGAAAGTCAAATATTCGTTTAAAATTATTATTTAGCATAAACAGTAGAACTCACGACTAAGTGGATTTTTATTTTATTTTTTTAACTTTATTTGTTTTTGAGAGATTCGAGAAGCAGGGGAGGGGCAGAGAGAGAGGGAGAAAAAATCCTGGCTTCGGGTTCAATCGCGTGAAGTGTGAGATCATGACCTGAGCAGAAATCAAGAGTCAGACACCTAACCGCTTAACCGACTGAGCCACGCAGGCGCCCCATGGCTCAGTCGCTTAAGCGTCCGACTCTTGATTTCTGCTCAGGTCATGATCTCAGGCATCTCATGCTCCTGAGATCAAGCCCTGGGTCAAGCTCCAAGCTCCCAGCAGAGAATCCTTAACGGGATTCTCTATCTCTCTTCCTCTCTCTCTGCCCCTCCCTCACTGGCACTCTCTCTCTTAAATAAATAAAACTTTAAAAAATTAGAATTTATATCTGTTGATATGTTCATGTAGTGCTAGAAAAAACTAGGGCAACAACTTCACATCAGAGCCCATGTCTGTGTACTAACGAAATTTTATGTTTAATCCAGGTGGAAAGGAGTATGATGAGTGGAACCAGGAGCTAAAATGTTTGGACATGTATTTCAGTAGGTTGAAAGCCACTTCAAAAAGTCCTCTCAAATTAATTTATAATTGCAGTTTTTAACTGAGATCCTCTTAGAACATTAGCCCTGAAGTACATTCAGTGCAGTGAAATCAGTGGAAAGTGTAACAATATAATTTGGAGTAATTGCTAAACTCCAATCTATTCAGGTAGAAAGTATATTACATGTTTATATAATATCGAATATCCATATGTTTAAGAAAATCCAGTGAGCACTTAACTGATGTTCGAGAATTTAATTGATTGTCACTCCCATTTGTGATAGACTTGTCGACATTTAGCATTATACAACAATGTGGATGGCTGGTGTTTTCACTTTTTAAAAAAATATTTATTATTTATTGTTATTCTTTTTAGAGAGGGAGAGCATGAGTGAAGGAGAAGGGCAGGGGAAAGAGGGAGAGAGAGTGTGTGCATGCCTGCGTGAGCAGGGGAGGGGCAGAGGGAGAGAGAGAGAGAGAGAATCTTAAGCAGGTTCCACACTCCGCAAGGAGCACCACAGGGGGCCCAATCCCATGAACCTGGGATCATGACCTGAGCTGAAATCAAGAGTCAATGTTCAATCGACTGAGTCACCCAGTTGCCCTTGATATTTTCGTTTTCTAGTGGCAATTCTAGGTACCCTCTAAACGTACTATTTCTTGGTTTTCAACTTACTAGTGCAGTTGCCCTTGATGTCCTTTATAAAATGCAGAGAAACACAAACTAAAGTCTAGGAAAATCTCCAGGCACTTGATTCTATGGCTTTACCAAGACATGAAAGCCAAGGACAATTATGGCTTAATTCATCTCAATCCTGGAGCGTTTTCTTTATATAGTTGCTGATATTAAAACAAAAGCAAAAACACAGCAATCAAAAATGTTCTTGTGAAGCGCACTTTTGAGATGCCAAAATATCTTAAAGGAAAGATCATTTCAACAGAACTCTCGTTTGGATGAAGGACAGTGTCAAATTTTAAAAAACAGAAAGTAAACAGAGTAAACCAAATGGTTCTAAGCTTTCACCACTCAATTATTAGACCTGCTTGAATGAAGTAAACATGTCAGATCAAGACATTTGTCTTATCCCAATTTATGCAGATGAGCACCTGGTAAACTAATAACAGTTTAACAGCACAGATTCTCACAGCGATTTCATTTAAAGGTTTTTTTAAAAGTGTTATTTTTCAATATTATGTTAAAATCTTATATATACAGATATGTATCTTTAAAAGATATATATATATATAGAGATAGATACTCATGTTTGTAATTATTAGATTATACATGAGTATGCATCTGTACATACATGTGTAATATATAAAGTATACATATATGTGCATATACATGTATTTATATTCCTCAGAAATTTATAGTCTTGCACATATAACAAACCACAAATAATGGATCTCATGTAAAATGTAAAGAATCATATAACCTCTCATTTTAAGTGGGCTATTTTCCAAAAATAAAAGTATTTGCTGAGAGTGTATATTTCCTACAACCACAGCAGCACCCAAAATATTATTGCATATGTATTAGGTATATCCAATATATGCCTGTTTATTTAATTAGAACAGATGAACATATGTATTTTTTTAAATGACAGAAGATATGTCATTGGTTTTTTTCCCTTAAAATCTGACTTTAAAAAGAAAAACACCTTGGATAAGGACCCAAAAGAAAACAAAACAACAGACCAAAAACCCAAAAACAAACAACAGGTGGCTTTTATCTTCCCTTTTATATAAATGGATAGAGTGTATTTAAGTTATTTTGGTAGTTGTTAGTAGAAGTAAGGACTCACTGAGGTCTATACTTGTCCCTTTTTCAGCTTTCTCATTAAAAAAAGACAAAATATGGAGTAGTATGTAATTATTGAACATAATGTACAAGACATTGTTCGAGGTACTTTAAAAACTAAACAAAATTCTGAAAAAAAAAAACATCCAATTCTATAATATACAATGCAAAGCATTCTATTAGCAACTAAGAGCTGCGGCATATAACAAATGAGCTATGGATTTGCTAGAAGATAGACATTATGGGGTCTTCTTTTATAAATGTAATGCTAATAATGCTAATAAATGATATTCTATCATTTCTCTCTCTGTACCACATTCAGATAACACAGTCCAATAGTTTAAAAAGTAATGTCAAAATAAAAAAAATATTGAATCTCTTGAATAATATCCAAGGGACGTTATAGAGCCTTGCAATATCCAAAGTGCCTTTTCCGTCTCTTCTGTTTCCCTCACCAGTCACAACTGCCTCTCCATTGTCACTATTAGTCACCTACTCATTGGCTAGAAGGGCATCCCATCTTTCAGGAACAACCCTGGAAAAGGAAATTCCCAGTCCTCTCTTCAGCCTTTTCAAAGCATCTGCCCATCTACATAGATGACTTGTTTTCTTCCTACCTCTCTCCTTCTCTACCCAAGACATGGTCAAGAAATGGGAATGAGGGTGTATGGGCTGCAGACAGAGAGTCACCTGGGGCCCATGAATGTGGAACATGAAAATGAATCCAATGAAAATATTTGCCTTTGCTGGAAGTCCTTTTTTTAAACAACAAAGCAAAACAACAACAAAAAATTCAGACTGCATCTCTTTTGAGAACCTGTTTCAAGAACTTCCTTATTGGCAATAACACCTGTCTTCAGATAACCAACTAATTAAGAAGAAGAAAAAAACCAGTCTGCAGGATCTTTACTATGATATATTTCTTCAGAGTCCAGGCAACAGTTTCATATATTGATCTAATTGATTTATTTTATCAGGGATCTTCTCAAAACAAAGCATGGGAGACTGGTCACATTTCGGAGCAATTTTTTTTTTTAAATCTGATAAACAGTCCTGAATATCTCTTTACTTCAACAGCATTAACCATCTTAGATAAGAACTATGATTTTATCCTTATGTCTCTGAAAGTATATGGATTATTCCTTGGGCAGGATGTCTTTGTTCTACATGTATTTGAATTTTTAAAATTTGTTGGTTTATATTCAATATGTATTATTGGTGATTATTTGAATGATGAGGATTATTATGCTCTTGCAATATACTTTGAAATGTCAGGTCATAGTTTCAAAACTCTCTCCCTTGTTGGTTGACCATCTAAAAGATTTTCCTGACATGTCAGCTGTCCAAATACACAGAGACAGGAGGATTGTATGACAACCAAATTGAAACTACATTGCAGGTTGCATATGAACATACGGGATCACTTACTGGCAACTTGATACCTGAATTCCAACTGATGGCTAAAATTAACTAACGTGTCCTTAAAAGGTTCAAATTTTAATACTCTTTCTTAAGAAAGAGAATCAAGAAGTCTATGCTATAAGAAACCTGACTTTAAAATAAAGGAAATGAAAATACTACCCTATGATTCCATTAACCCCTGAATGTGAATGGAGGTGCGATCCCTGATTTCATAAACTGAGAAAGAGACTGAGGCAATTTGGAGTTTGGCTTCTACCACAGTGGTGATAATCAAATGATATAACTGTTTAGCAATCCTATGTACTCAGAATATTTTGCACAGCTTAAAGAGACAGGAGCATTGCTAAAACTTCACTCGTTCCCTTTTCACTACATCTCCCCCATTTCTTCTGATCTCTCACTCTTCCATGTCAAAGAAGAAGAATTTTTAGTAGGTCTTCAGATTTGTCCAATTAGTTGAATATGAGAATGAATGGAGAATAATGTTTATTCGTAAATAAAGAATAAAGGTAAAGAAAAACACAAAGCTAACTTAATCTGGCGATATAATATATGTGTTCTGGGGTGCCCGGGTGGCTCAGTCGGTCGAGCATCCGACTTCGGCTCAGGTCATGATCTCACAGTTCGTGGGTTCGAGCCCCGCGCCGGGCTCTATGCTGGCAGCTCAGAGCCTGGAGCCTGCTTCTGATTCTGTGTGTCCCTCTCTCTCTGCCCCTCCCCTGCTCATGATCTGTCTCTCTCTGTCTCTCAAAAATAAATAAAAATCTTAAAAAACAAACTTAAAAAATAATATATGTGTTCTTCTTCATTAAAGACAAAAGTTGGGTTAGAAATTAAGAAGCAGCATATTATGGGTGAATGTGAGGCTGAGATAAATTATTCTGATTTAATTTGTTAGCTCCGTCCCCCTTTAAAAAATAAATTATTCAGATTAACATAGAGATAGACAAAACAAAGCAGATCTTCTTAGGTTTTGGATACTTGGTGAATTTATGGAGTGGTAAAGATGGTTCACAGCAGTGTGAGTGGCTGGAAAAATTACTGAAAGAAGATATATTCCAAACATAATATATGACAGAATGTTGGTAGGGTGTGACATTCAGAGCTACCTATGATGAAAATGGGAACCAGGAATTTATTATTAAGCACTATATTTCATTTTGATAAGAATTTCAGACTAATTTAGAACCGATTCAATTGGAATCCCGCTATTTTTAATGGCAGTGGCAATCTGAGTCTGTAGCAAGAAATGACATGTGATGCTCTTCTAGAAATTGGTGATTCCATACTAAGAACAATAATTAGTCTTAGATCTGAAATAAAAGATTTCTCTTGAATATTCATCTCACTGCAACAATAGCCATGATAATATGATTCCTGCCTATGTGATCTTCATTATTTCAAAAGTCAGTTGATGCTAGGGTTACTGGAATTTGGAAAGTACTCAAAAAGAGTAGAGAAAGGGATATCATTCAATATTGTCACCTCATAAATCATTAATCCCTATATTAGGATTGCATTTTGAAAGTCTGCCTGAAACTCTATTATTAAGTAGAAATGGTCCATGTATGGCTTCCTCTCATTCTTTCTCCTTTACTTCTAGTGTGCATTTTATCTTCATCTATTGGATCCACAGACAACCAAGGGGTCTTGTATTTCCTCCTCCTAATAAATATTTAGTAGCAAGAGGACCCCTTAAGTCAGGTCTTCCCTGCAATGTCACATTCCCAGAGGGAAGTTCATCTCATCTAGGTCTAGGAGGGATAGTAACGTAGGGAGGTTTCATAAAGCAATGCGGTATTGGCAACATTATGTTGGTATAAGCTCTAGCTGGGCTATAAACAGGACAAATAAATAACACTAAATTATTCTCCCTACAGGGCTGATTTACATTAATTTACAAGATTCAGATCAGACTTAGTTCCTTCTTTCCAAACAGCTCAGACTTTCATCTCTGTTTCAACTTTGCTTACCCCAAATGCAAATCAAGTGAAATCAAAACATTTGCTTTTAGGAGTGAGAAACATATGTCAGCTTATGGCCTCTATTGGCGGATTCATGCTACCCAAGAACCTCAACATGAATTTCAAATCCACTGCCCTTCCAGTCAATTATATCCCCCCAAAGCTTGTCATAATCAACTGAAATAAAACAAAGTGATTTTTCCTCTAGGGAGACACCAATCAGGCTGGCAATATTGGTGATTTGGGCCACTCTTTCAAGTCCAGAGAGTGCTCTGGTTTCGGTATTAAGCACTAATTCAGTTTGTTTGACTGTTAGAGCTGATCCTCCAGGCATAAAGGATGTCGAGTCATCAAACAAACAGGATTACTCTATCTTGGATTTGTGCCACGGGAAGCCATTAGCGGAGTGTGTAGTGGACGGTGGGGAGAGTGGAGTACAGACGGGGAAAGTTGGGTGACTATCCTTCATAGACCCGTTTCAATGAAATAGATTTAAATTTCCTAATAGGCTTCTCTTTGTCCCTTATGTGTTCTGTGCAGTTTGGACTGTATAGAATTGGAAGGGGCCCTGTGGATGTTCTAAGCACCACCCCGTCCCAGGGCAGAAAACTCCCCTGCAAAATATTTATGACAAATGGTTGTCACAGACTCAAATAAAAAAATAAAAAAATAAATCTTCTATTGAGGGAACATTTGCTTCTCAGTATCTTTTTGCCTCTTGGAGATAGTTTGCCCACTGGAGCAAGGAAGACCAATAAATCAAACCCCAGTTCCCTTTTGACAGACCTGGCAGATGATAGAAGACAACAATTACATCCTGTAAGTTCACCTTTTCTCTGATTAACATGCACAGCTTTGTTCTTTCCAGTTCTTTTGCTTGAGTCAAATAGCTTATCCTCACATATCTGTGGGACAGACCGTATTTGGAAATCCAGCGTTCCAGAGAAATACTCTAAAACCTTGCGACTTATGAGGTCATTGAAGAGATTGTGGTTGGATTGGAACCATGCTCACTGGTTTCAAAGTCAAGGGCTTTCCCATTACTACACGTTCTCTTTAGTTCTACACATGCCCACCTTAATAAGAATGACTTCTTCCCAAGCTGTATCCAGCAAAAGAGAAATTAACTTATCTGTGAGCATCTGTGTCTCTAAAAGAAAAGAAAACTGCCAAAATGGAGAATCTGTGATTCATGGGAGCGTTGAAATCCCCTGAGGGCCATTCTACTGCCCAACACATCACAATCCTCTCCCTGGTCCCTCAGTATGTTTTCACTTTTATTTTAATACACCCTTGATAGCAGTTGCACTCTCAAGCCCTCTTCACTTGAAATGATAATTATATGGTTTCCCGGACTTTAAACTAGAACCCATGCAGAGAGGTACCAAGCTGGGGAGGTGCTGTGTGTTTGGGGCCGGATATGAATTTGCAGGGTCGGCAATGGCAAGGCTGTGTTGTCATATCATCAAATTAAACTATTAAAGCTATTTCCCCCATACATACACCCCACTTTCTTTATGGCTAATAATTATAACGATGCACTTGGATACAGGCAAGGGTATTACTAGATAATGCCTGAAATTTGAAGTGGCCTCATCAGCCACCCGAGGCGAAGCCTAATTGCCCCACTTCTGTGCATTATCAGAGAGCAGACAATGATACTGAGTGTTACTTCTTAAGTATTTTAATTTTTCATTGGGTAAAGAAATTAAATTCCAGCTCTAAGAGAGAGGAGTCTCTGGTGAATGGCTGTGTCTGGGTAGGGGGTGAGGCCTCTATGTGGGGGAAACGTGGTGCATCCTTGGAAAGAGTGAGGCTCACATACAGAACACATGCATTTTTCCTTTCTCCTGAGACACACGGAAGGAACATTTCCAGGGCTGTGTTTCCCAAGGAAAGCAAAACTCTCTGTCCTCAGTTCACTGAAGACATAGCTACAACAAAAACAGAAAAACAAAAAACAAAAAACTTGCTGACAGTGTGTACAGGTGTTGTTTTAATTCTGATACAGAGAACTATCCTCCCTCCCTGGAGGGCAGAAAACATGAGGCACCTACTGTTAGCACAAGTCACAAGACCGATGGATGTTCTTGGTCCATGGTGCATTTTTAGGGCAGTTGCTGCTGCAGGCAGCCACGCTGGAAATGTGGCATGTGGCATGATGGGAGGGTGTGCACCTGTTGTAAGAGACACGAGCCTGCAAGGGGGTCTGGCCATGTCCTTTGCCATCCAGTCTCCCCTGGAGTAGAAACCAGGGGAGGTTCCTACTGGTAAGGGGTCTGGTAACGGGACTGGTAATGGGTCACATGCAACAAGCATGAATTCTTCTGCCCCAGCGGCACTTCTTAAATATTTTGTTTCATTAAACATCATCGCATGGTTGGAGTTCAGTGTGGTGGTGGTGGTGGGGTTCTTTTCCTTCTCTTTCTTTCTTTCTTCCTTCCTTCCTTCCTTCCTTCCTTCCTTCCTTCCTTCCTTCCTTCTTTCCTTCCTTCCTCCCTCCCTCCCTCCCTCCTTTTTTCTTTCTTTCTTTCTTTCTTTCTTTCTTTCTTTCTTTCTTTCTTTCATCACAGAATTACTTTTATTAAATTTCACTTGGGCTCACTGTCCCCATGTGGAAGACCAGATTCTTTAACACAGTTTTTCCTAATCTATCTGCTTACATCTGCAATCTCATCTCGTAGCTTTTCTCCTGGCCCCTGTGCAGAATGGCCATGGCGTTCTCTCCTGGGGACTCTGTAGGTCTGACCAGAGGCTTAGAAGATGCTTCCCACCACTGCTCTCTCTCTCTCCCTTTGACCTCTTGGATTGGCTTCTCCAATCATAGGGCTTAATTGCCTATATTTCCGTATTTCCACCAGGTTGTGAACACCCTGAAGGTAGGAACAGTGTGTTCTGTTTCTCCCTTACACTGAGCGCCAATTATATATGCAAGCAGTGGTTGTTGAATAAATGGATTACGGGACATTATGAGATTTAATAATCATAATCATGATACATTAAAAGAAAAAGTCATTGGAAGTTTAATGTCACATTTATTATCGATAGTTTCAAAAGATTTAATCCATTCCCTTTGTATTAGGTACCCCCATGGGAGAAATTTCTTCCAGTTGTCAGTTCTAGGAAATACTTTAGGACTGAGAAAACTGGTGTTTGCCTTGCCTGCCCTTCCGTTCCCTTTCCATTCCTTCCCTTCCCTTCTCTTTTCTTTTCTCTCTCTCCCTCTCACCTATTTTCCTTCCTTCCTTCCTTCCTTCCTTCCTTCCTTCCTTCCTACCTCCCCTCCCTCTTTAATTTATATGTACTAACTAAATCATTTGTTTGTTTACACTGGCTGCTGCAAAGCATAGATCCAAATTTGAGGCTGGATTTGGTCCATTAAAAAAAAAGGCACAGAAAGAAAATAAACTTTTCTGGGTTGCATAAAAGGCCATTCATGGCCACCTTAGTTAACTAAGCAGCACCTCGAATCAATATTGGGGTCCTGTTTACATTTAAAGATATAGTTTATGCCTTCAACAAGAAACTATCAGACTGAAAGTTCAGATTGAGCTATCTGCTGATAAATGTTATTCCTAGAAAAGTTTTAAGTGATGGATTTGGGCGAATAGCTGCTGTTTTCCTTAATAGGTGTGTCAGATGGCTCTGTAATCATTTCTCTAATCCTGTTATTGTATAGCTGAACTTTGTTAATTGGATTGAGCCTACGTTTTAGTCAAATGTCAGCTTAGAAATATTCCACGGATAACCATGTTTACTCAGCCTCAAAAAACTCAGAGAAGATAAACCTTAAAACATGCACTGCTGTAGGGCCACTTCTTGCTACAGTTTGCAGCCTGTGATTTTATATATTATGAGGATCTCAATGAAGGTGAAGGAAAGCAAAAACCATGCAACAAATTATTTTAAGGCTACTTTGCACAATTGTGTCAGTTTGGCTTTCATAGATAGGAAAGATCTTAATTTTTTTTAATGTTTTTTATTTTTAAGAGAAAGAGAAAGAGAGTAGGGGAGGGGCAGAGAGAGAGAAGACAGCCACCTGGTGCCCCAGGAATGGTCTTAATTTAATTGTACCTCTGCTCTGTTATCCTTGTACTTTACACAACAGCATTTACATAGGGGAGATGCAGGGACCCCACTTTTTTCTAGTTCCTGAAAATGCACACTTAGTTTTTACTGAAAACAATAAAAAATAAGTTAAGCAAACCAAAGATTCTCACTCAATGATTATTAAATGTTGACTATGGTGGGTCCTTCTAAGGGTATGAACCAAGAATACTGATATTTTCTATGAGAAACTATTGAAAAAGTGATTCCATGGGTTTTGTGTGTGTGTGTGTGTGTGTGTGTGTGTGTGTGTGTTCTTCACTTTTGGTCTCTGCAGATAAGTGAATCGTGATATATAAAATTTTGATTTACCACCTAGTACAGTGTTTTGATCATGAAAGGCATTATTGTAGCATACTTGATCCAAACAATCCGTGGGAGAGATTGCCAATCAGTTTCCATTTCTGGTCCCTTTCTCCTTGATGGGCACAATTAGTGACTCTGCCCTTTGCACTGGATGAAGAGACTAGGTGGTATTTGTGTTGGCTTCTTTAGAGAGAGGTCAGTCTACTCCGTATAGAAGAAGACTGCACAGAATGTGTGGTGATCAGGAGGAATAACATGGTAGAAACTGGCTAGAATCAAGTCTGGCAGGCCCATATGACTAGTTTTAGCCAAATACAGAAGACCAGCATGATGTATGTTGTTGTGGTGCAAGGTGATTAAGAGCTGCTACACCACGCACGCAGCGACTTACACGGCCATGTCCACGCTGGAGGATGTACGTGGGACTGAAGCCTATAATGGAGAACTGGCTCTATCAAACATATCCAATTTGTGTGAACCAGAAATAAACTAATATGTCAACTCTAAATCATACAGTGGGCCAGACTTCTCAGTCTTGTAAACATGAACTCAGTTCTGAAAACTCCAATGTGTTCTAGTTTCTTTCCATACCTTCAACTTGGAATGTAGGAAATTAGTGAACATTCCACCTGTCTTTCCCAGGTGTATAAATGTCAATCAATCTAAGTGAGTTTTGTTATCAATTAAAAAAAGACAGATTAGATGAACTCCGAGGTACTTTCAAATGATAGGGTTTTAGAATGTTTTGGATGTAACTTAATTGGTTTCCACCAAGATTAGTTGCTGGCATTTAAAGAGTATCTTAAAGATAGCAAAATAGAAATCTGATGAGTCGATGTTCACAGATTTCTTTGGGAAGAGGAGTAAATAATACAGAAATAAACATGTTGAATAAAAAGAAAAAAGAACCGTATGGTGAAACTGGTTCTAAATTTTGGTTGTTGGTCAAAGGATGGATTTGTTTATTTTCATTTTTTTTGTTGATGTTGTTACTTAGAAACTGAGAAAAAGTGAGATTGGGTAAAAGCAGTAATGACAATAAACAAAACTACCTTTGAAAGTAAATGAAAGGTAGCTGGCATTTATTTATTTATAATCAACAAATATTTCTTGAACTAGTCATGGTCACTCACAATGCTGTGTACTGGAAACAGGGCTGAATAAGATAGGGTCCATGTCCTCAAGGAATTCACGGTGACTCTAGACAATAGACTAGAAAAATGCACAATTACAATACAGAATGAAAGGCAATACTATAATGTGAGTGTACTCACTCAGCCAGGGGTCCAGGGGGTGAGAATAGGGAGGTGATATGAACTAAGGAAGAGAATCAGAGTGGAATGCATTTTGAGTCTGTAGGAGATATATAAAAAGATCATTGCACATTAAAATTTCTTTCCCTTTGAAATAATTAAGTAGCCAATGTAAATAGTTGTGTGTAACTGAGCAATTACTTCAAATAAAGGAAAGGATTGGATTATAAGAGAGAAAGAGAAAATGCCAAATTTGGTAAAACAATGGAGGAATACAGGAGCAGCCTTATAAAAGCATTCACTTTAAAATGTGTCAAGAAGCACAAGGTCATTCTTAACAGGCAATACATAAGAAAAAGATGAATTATTGCTTCTTTTGGCTAAGATCAAGTGAAGAAAATGATGAATTGCACAGATGATCTCTATTGACTATAGACACATGATTATCTATCTATCAGCAAATATAAAAAGTCATTTCCCCATAAGTCCCCCTCCCTAGAGCCCTAAAAGTCTGAATAATAGTCTAGACTACTCCTTTTATGAAAAAATTAATTTTAACTATGAAAAGTTAGACCATAAGTTGAATGTTATCCATCTAAACTCTCTGCTGAGGACTCCAGACATGAGATAAAAAGAAGGAAGAGGCACAGGAAAAAAAAAATACTCCAGTAATAACTGAAAAGCTTAAGGGACTGGAAGAGAGACAATAAAATCTATCTTGGTGTTTCAAGGTAAGACAGTGGTGAAGCATTGGCCAAAATTAGACGGGACAGCTTTGACTTGATTCTTAGAAGCTCACAGATACAGAAATCGGTGCTTAGCTTATGTTACAGATGCAAATTTGGTAAATTATTTTTGTAGGTAAGAAAACTGGAATAACGCATATAGCGCACACTGCATATAACCTTCCTTTGCAATCTCTTGAATTTTATAAATAATCTCAGGGATAGCCTCACCCTCATTAGTCAATGAAGGCAGAATGTCAAGGAAGAAAAAGGAGCAGCTTTATAATGAGGAATGGATATAATTATAGTTATTATCACAGAGAAAATGAGGCAGAACAAGTTTAAAAGAATGAAAATATGATTAAGAATCAATTTAAGTACATTCTTAACTTGCTGTAAATACCACACAATATACCCCTGAAAAAATTTTAATCACACATTTGGATAAGCCCATTTAATTTTTTAAAAAGCCCTAATCCATTGCTGACCTCAAAGTATTCAAAATAGAGACCCACATTTATCTCACTTAATCCTCATACACAGGTAGATATTAATATTTATGTCTCATTTTTCTTCTCTATGGAGTTAGAGTAACAAACCACATGTCCATTTTACCCAGTTAAGAGTTGACAAAACTTGAATTCCAATTCTGATGTCCTTCCATGTTTCTGGGCTACTTTCCAGAAATTTTCTATTTATTATAGAAGATTTAACATAATTCTTTCCAACTTTCCTAACCCTCTTCCAGCCCTTCAGAAAAAAGTAAATTTCAGTCTACTAAGAATGTGTTGTCAAAAAGCATGTTTATAAGGAAGGTTTAGGACGTTACAAAATCAAATATGATTACAACCTCCCACCTCCATTTTGCTTCCTCAATAGAATCTCTTTTGACATCTTCACCATAAACCTGCCCTTGTTTATGGGGGGAGGGAGGTGATAAGTAGGTCACTCAAGAGTTGCCTTTTATTTTTTTTGTTTCATTTTTTTGTTTATATTTGTTTAATTTGAATAATAGTTGACACACAATGTTACATTAGTTGCAGGTGTACAATTTAGTAATTTGACAAGTTTCTACATTATCTAATGCTCAACACAAGTAGAGCTACCATCTGTCCCATTACATCGCTATATTACAATATCATTGACTATATTCCTCATGCTCTGCTTTTTATTCCTGTGATTTACTCAGTCAATAACGGGAGAACCATATCTTCTTCTCAGTTTCCCCTATTTTGCCCAACCCCACCACCCTCTCCTCTGGCAAACATCAGTTTGTTTGCCGATTTCAATTCTGATTTATTCATTGTCTAGATTCTACTTATGAGTAGAATCATATGGTATTTGTCTTTCTCAGTCTGACTTGGGGTGCCTGGGTGGCTTAGTCGTTTGAGCGACCAACTTCGGCTCAGGTCATGATCTTGCGGTTCGCAGGTTCGGCCCCTTGTCAGGCTCTGTGCTGACAGCTCAGAGCCTGGAGCCTGCTTCAGATTCTATGTCTCCCTCTCTCTCTGCTCCTCCCCCATTAATGCTCTGTCTCTCAGTTTGATTTATTTCACTTAGCATAATATTCTCTAGGTCCATCCATGTTGTTGCAAATGGCAAGATCTTATCCATTTTTATGGCTATGTAATACTCCATTGTGTATCTATGCCACATTTTCCTTATCTGTTCATCTATTGATGGACATTTAGTCTGCTTTCATAACTTAGCTATTGTACGTAATGCTGCAATAAATATAAGGAGATATGTATCTTTTTGAATTAGTGTTTTTGTTTTTCCTGTATAAATACCCAATAGTGGAATTATTGGATCACATGATATTTCTATTTTTAATTTTTTGAGGAACCGCCATACAGTTTTCCACAGTGGCTCTAACAACTTACCTTCCCACCAACAATGCACAAGGGTTCCTTTTAAACAGAACAGTATGGGGGTGCCTGGGTGGCTCAGTTGGTTGAGCGTCTGACTTTGGCTCAGGTCATGTCTCACAGCTTATGAGTTTGAGCCCCATGTCGGGCTCTGTGCTGATAGCTCAGAGCCTGGAGCCTGCTTCGGATTCTGTGTCCCTCTCCCGCTCTGCCCCTCCCTCACTCATGCTCTGTCTCTCTCAAGAATAAATAAGATGTTAAAAAAATAAAAATAAATAAACAGAACAGTCTGGAAAACATTCTGGTTGAAAGCCAGTAATCTCCACTAGAAAAATCCAGAATATCATTATTCACAAAGCAGAAATCAGAAAGGAACAAGTGGCGAGAGTAGAAGGATAGTAGGACCAAAGTCAACCAGTCACTGACGTATTTTCCATCTGTCCTTTTTGGTTACCTCACTGACCATGCGGCATTGGCATTGGCACCACACACCCTGACCCAATCAAACAACATTGGTCTTGCCACAAAAGAAAAGTGGTAACCCGGATACGGATATGTTGAAAGAGTGTCCACCACAGAATGGGTGTTTTGAAGATGCGGTTACTCAGGCCTTAGTGTCAGTGAGGACATCATCAAAAACTATGAATTATCCTGAAAGCATTTGTGTCTGTTAGGCTGTATCATCCTGTCAGACAGTGCTACATCTAGTGCTGTTTCATGTTTATAGAGGGCTTTTGCTTAGGTTTTTATTAGCCATTTGTTACAAGAGTTCTATAGATGTGTCAGCCGTCATCTCTTTATTTTTACAAGGTGAGCAGGCAACAGAGATGCAGAAGCATTCAATGACATGCCTCTGGGCCCCAAGTCCTCACCAGCCCATTACAGCACACTGTCACTGGATGGGGTGGGGCTGGGGTAATGCTGACTTGCCCTAGTGTGTTTTTACCTATTTTTCTGCATTACACATCATGAACACCTAGGACATGACAAGATATTGTTATGCCACTCTTTGGCTTCAAGTCAGTTAGATTAGTTGACAAATCTCTGAATAAATGACACTCTCAGACATCCCAGACTGTTTTTAAGTCTCTTAGGTTAGTGGAGGAAAATGAGTAGAGGAGGTTCCTGTAGGTCTGGAAAGCATTAGTGGTAAATCTTGAGTATAAAGCTCATAGACACCACTTTCCCCTAATGAACATCTACTCCAGATATACCACACAGTCCCCAGTGTCAGGACTACACATCTGCTCTCCACATCCCGGCAGGGGGTTCCAGTTTTCTTGGAAGAAAATTGAAAACCTGTGCAGTATCCATTATGCCCTTGAAATCATGCATGGGCATTTGGAGCAAACACAACCAATGAACTTGGCTGAAGTGAAAGTCAATCTGGACTTTTAGCTCTGCCTGAAATGTTTAAAAGCAAATCTTAAAAAAAAAAAAAAAAGAAAGAAAAGAAAAAGAAAAAAAGTACGCCAAAAAATATGTATCGATGTCTCCTCTTTATTATCAGTAAATCTTTACTGAGCACTAATTATAGAGAAGTCACTAAGGATAATGAGAGTGTAAATAATTTTGAAGTAAACAGGGCATTTTATTAGAGGAGGGATACTAGTAGGAAACCCAGTTATATGAACACATAATATAAAAACATTTGAATATATGATACATTTTTATATGCATACAGATAGTTCCTTTTTATATTAGTTCTACAAACTTTGGCCTTCCAATGATCCTCAGGTCCTGGCATTGATGCCTTTGTGGAGTCCCCTCCCATAATGAATAGGGCTGATTTGAACAAGTACTAAGATATTGCCCAAATGATGGCATGTGACCTCAGGCTAAATAGAAAAAAACATTGAGCTGTGTTTGCTTCAAAGGCCCAGGCAAGAGACCCCAAGACAGAACCACCCAGCTAAATTGTTCCCAGATTCCTGATCCACAGAAATGATGCAAGACAACTTCAAAAACATGCCCTTTAAGTGTCTATATCTTAAGGTAATTTTTTATGCAGTAAAGGAGAATTAATATAATTTCTGCAAGGTAAATCAACTTTTCTACACTGCATTTCCATCAGAACAAGCCCTAAGCTTTGAAATGCTCTTCTGGTATGGGTGATGAATTTAGTGAGGAGACACCTTGTCTACATATACATATTGTTAGAAATTCAAACTAATAAGGTGGCGAGTCCAAATTTAGGGTTCAACCTACAGCCATGCAGAATAAAATTTTCTGTCCTTTAGAGTACTTAAATCTGACCTACTTGTGCTCTAATCTATTCATAGGTTCTGGAATATTGGCATGATTAAAATATATGTATATATGTATGTATGTATGTGTGTGTATATATATATATATATATATATATATATATTTGTTACTGCTCACTATGTTGGAGTTCATGAAATTTATTTTTGATGATTTAGTACTGTCTCCACAGCATAGCTCTTAGTCACATCCATATGAGCAGGAGAAAAAGAAATTCCAGCACATGTTCAGGAAAATGATCAGTGTTCCCAGGTGTGCCCTTGAGGAGTACGTATGCTAGTAAATGTCATGTGATCTGCTCGTCTCCATGGAAAACAATTGGAAGTCAATTCAATCATAAAAAACAGCAGATGAGTTATTCCACTGAGTTGGTATTTTGTGAAGGGTCGTTGATAACTTCATAAAGGAGGTGAGGTTTTCACATAAGTTTTACAAGAGTCAGGGAACAGGTTTGATTGCAAAACAACAGAAAGGGTTGCCTAGGAATTTCAAATAATCCATACAATGCTCAGAAGTTTGAGAGGGAAGCCAAGCAGGCTGTGGATGGATTTGCCAAGAGGGTGATTTGTCTCCTAGAGCTGAGGATGTACACAGGGAAGTAGGATAAAATGAGCAAGGCAAGGCATGAAGGAGCCAGGGGTAACTGAAGAGCTGGGCCGCAGGAGGGACAAGTAGACATGGGTGTGTGTTTACAGCATGCCTCATTTTACATAAGGAGAGGAGAACAACAAAGGTATGAACTTAGGAGAAGGAAAGGAGATCGGGGTCCAGAAAACCATTGGCCCATTAATATCTAGAAAAGAAGAACAAATGTATATAGAGTGAAGCCATGATTACCCAGAAGAAGTAAGGCAGAGACCCAGACCAGCCCACCTCCCATTCAAAGCTACCTGTTTCCAGATCCTGACCCTGTATATTCATTTATTTTATTGTTATATATTCACTTGCTTAATAAGGATTCATGTACTGTTGCTTGCAGGGAATTCAGGATAGAGCTTGTAAAAGATAACCTGGTCTTATACCCCCTGTAGGTTTTCTTCTTCCAGTTCCCTCTGTCTTCTATGATCAGTCTCTACTTCACTACAAATCCCCTGCTCAGCCATTACCGAACAGCCCCTAATAAATACACGGACATAAAATTCTCCCTTCCAATATATCTGGGCAGTCATTATTCTGGGCGGCCATTGTTCTGGACGGCGATTGCTCCTTTTCCATCTCAAGTGTCTGAAAGGAGTAATAATACTCACACTTTCCTTAAATTCCTCAGTTCTCATCCCTCTGGCTCTACTCCGCCTATCCACCATACCCACATCAGACCTCTCCATAAGGTAAGTCATTCATGAATTTCTTCCTAGTTCTCTGTGACTTTTAACATGGTTTTCCATAATCTCTTCCCTTGTCTTGGGCAATACCATCATCTCCGAATTCCCTGGGGCTTCCTTCTCAGCATCCCATGACATATTTCACCCAGTGTTTGACTTAGAATTCCACTCTCTGTCCTCTCTCATTTCCACTCCAAATAAGAAATGATCTTATCCAAACGCAGCTCCTTCCACTACAATTCTAAATAATCAGGCATTGCAGAAAATATTTCCTATGTGCCCACTATGATCCACGCTCAACTCCGGGTGCTGAACATCCAGAAATAAACAAACAAAATCTTTGCCTTCATGCTTTTTTATTTCTCTAGGAAGGGAAGACAGGAAATAGTGAATGTGTCCAGAGGTTGTGTGTGCTCTCATGAAGAGCTCCCTGACCTCGACTGTCCTTCTTGAGGTTTGATCTCTCTCAAGTTCAAACTCTATCTTTTCCAACGGTCTCAAACACTTCCTTGAGTGTTTAAGCTTAGCATGTCTCAAACTAAATTCAGCATCCACTTGTCTCAACCAGCCACCCACTCAGAAGAATTCTCTTTTTAGTTCTCTGCCTCAATGAATTAAATCATCATCTGCCCATTTGCTTGAATTTTAAGACATAGCCTGTATTGCCAGTGGTATTCGGTTTTGAAAAAGTACATGTTGTCTTTCCTTGCAGATGTTCTTTTAGTAGTTCTCCATGCCAAGTGCAAACTCCTTAGGATAGCAGAGAAAGCCTTCTTCAGTCTACTGCCTGCCTCTTCACCCTTAAGTGTACCTTCCAGCATACCCTTTCTTGCCCTCATCCTGACCTCAAGGTTCTCCTTTTGCTAATCATATCCTCTCCCACTCAGTTCCTTTTCCATCTAGCTAACTCTAGTTGAGGCATTCCTCAGGATTCTCCTGACCTGTAACATCCTCTTACAAATATGTACCATGCTCACCTTCCCATCTGAGACTGGCACCCCTGTGTCTCTCTATGTCCCCTTAACATTCAGAAACTTACCTTGCCATTGACCACAACCACATTATAAGGCAAATCATATTTCATGTTTTTCTCCCACATTCAACCATGACTTCCTTCAAGGTAAGGGCTGTTTTCTCCATCTTTTCCCCCACAGTTTAGCACAGTGCTATCCATCAAGGAAGCTGATGAAAAATTTGCTATCACAAATGAGTCACCACCAAGTCAGCATGGCAATCACTGAGCCACATCTATGTTATGCTTACTCGTATTTCCACCTCCTTCCAGAAATTATCCAATTGGAATCATTTTATGTAGTGTTATCCATACATAGCCATGTTCTCTTCTGTGATTTTATTTTAAAATTTTTTTTAATGTTTATTTATTTTTGAGAGACAGAGAGCGACAGAGCGTGAGCAGGGGAGGTCAGAGAGAGAGAGGGAGACACAAAATCCAAAGCAGGCTCCAGGCTCTGAGCTGTCAGCACAGGGCCCAACATGGGGTGTGAACTCACCAACCCCAAGATCACAACCTGAGCCAAAGTCGGACGCCCAACCGACTGAGCCACCCAGGTGCCCCTCTTCTGTGATTTTAAACTTGGTAAAGTGTAACTTAGGGAAGTATGCTATCTAACTCAGTTGCTGGATACAGTGTTTTTATTTATTCTTCAATTGTAGTTAAGAGTAGAACTATGTAGATTTCGTGCAGACATTTATTTTTTTAATCCCAAAGTTTATTCGACTCTTGTAAGTCATTCTTCAGCGGCAATACCTGTCCCTCCCAGGCGGTGGTATAAGCTTCTCACATCTTGTTTGCCCAAATGAAAACAAAGCAACTTTTGTTCACATTTTCTCTCTGAGACCATCTGTCATCTCCCTCAACCTAATTTATATTCTTTGTATTAACAGAAAAAGGAGAGGGGAGAGAGGTAAACTGCCGACTTTTATTTAAGAGAAAGTAATCTTAAACTCTTCACCATTTGTTCCATCCTTCCACAAGATTCGCACATCCAAACATGTTTGGGACCATTTTGTGTCATCGTGTAGCCTCTTCTCAACAACAGCGGTTAAGCTGGACTTCTTCCAGCAGAGGCTTTACCCACAACCAATGGTCACAGTGTCTGGCAAAGCCACAGGGACCAAGACCCCATCCGCAATGGCTGACAAATGGATCCTGAGCTGACTTTGTATCGAAGGGCATGAAACAGAGTGGAACTGTGGCACTTGGCAAGATTGAGTTTGCTTGAGGATTTTTTTTCCCCCACAGCAAGACAAAGAAAGCAGTGTTCTTCTGAGGCTCTTGGATGCTCCCTCGAAGGCCTACTGCTGTGCAGCTAGTTTGCAAATGTGGAGACATGGGGAATGATTATGTTCCAGGGTAGCCGAAGGCTGCCTGTCCTCTTGACCAGGCTGTACCTCCTTGGGAAGAATGATTAACCCGCCATATGCTACAGCCTGGAACAGAATGAATGATAGAGGAGGCGGCAGTGAACCAAGCCATATGAAGGTAAATTAGGCCAAATAATAACACAAAAACTCACTACCATTTATTCACTATCCGTTCATTAGTCAGATATTTTTTTGAGTACCTACATTATGCCAAACACTGTTCTAGGGGTGAGGGATGAATTAGTGAACAAAGACAACAGCAACAACAAAATCTACCTTCATGATTCAACATTCTACTGGGGGGAAATGTGGCAGATTATAAACATTACAAATTGATCGTATAACATGTCAGAGAGAGTCACAGAAACAAAAAGAAAAGGATCAAGAGAACCAAAAGGGCTCAGGGTGAGTTTTGTCATTTTAAATGGAGCCACCTGACAGCAGAGCCAAGAGTTGAAGGGAAAGAAGTGAATTATGTGGCTGTGTAGAGGAAAATTACTCCATGCAAGGGAACAGACGGTGCAAAGTTCCTGAGGCAGGGGTATGGCTATAATGTTTGTGAAGAATCAAGGAGAACCGTGTATCTTGACTGGCCTGAGCCAGGAGAGTGTTGTAGAAAATGACGATAAAGGGATAACAGACCAGCAATGAGGACAGATTATATAGGATCATTGAGGCCATAATTAGGACTTTGCCTTTCACTCTAAAAATAATGGGGAGCCATTGAAGACTCTTGAGTGGCATTAGATGAGATGACTTCAGTTTTTATAGCTTCTAGGTGCTTGCCATGTAGTCTGGGGGAAGATTGTACTAGATCCTAGTGACTAGGTATTATCTCATTTAGTCCTATTAGTAAAACTGGCATTATGTTACCCATTTTACAGATGAGGAGACTGAAGCTCAGTGAGGGGTAGAAGTTTGAGCAAGATCACCCAGCTAGCAAATGATGGATCCAAGATTTAAACCACGAAGCGAGTAATAATGTGTATTCCCCATGCTTTATAGCAATATTGATTCTGGTTAATTACACTAATGCTTGGGGTTACTAATGGGATCTTAAGTGTATCAGGAAACAGTCCATAGACTTTGGGGCATTACTGCTTGAACTAACTTCCAGACCATATATGACTGATGTGATTGAAAGCTTTGACCAAAATTGCTGGCACTTTCAAGAGTTAGCCAAGTTCCTACTTAAAGAAGAAAGAGCTCCCTGTCTCTCTTCCCAGATGCATCCGCAAATTGCTTTGTACCCTTCCTTGAGGATTCTTGTATCACTGGAGAGGCACAACCCTTGTTAGGTGACTAATACTCCCTGAGCTGGTATATTACCAACTTATTGATAATAACTGTACCCTGCTTCTAAAACATACAGTATCTTTCCAAAGAAAAGATTAGAAAAAAATGGACAAACTGAATAAAAGCAAACACCACAGCGATGGCCAGGGGTATTCGGTAAGGACTCCCTGTTGAAATAAATCCTCACAATTCTTTCATGAATCAGTTCTTACATATAATTTCTCTGCCATTAGCTAAGAAATTTGCAGAAAGGCTTATAGCAATAAAGGTCAAAAACACAATAATGATTGGCATCTTAAGAGTTTGGTCCTTCCCTCATACCACAAAGGTAAAAATAATGAATAGACTATGAGGAGTTTCTGCTTCATTCAGGTGACCTTTGACTTTGGGATGGATATCCAAAAGCAAATGTGGGGAAAACTTTTCTGAACATGTAAAGGACGGTAAATATCATGATTACTTTAGAATAAACTTTAGAAGATATTGTTCATTTGCCAAATTATCTGATTCTTTGTTTGCAGGCATTAGTTTTCGAAATGCTTCAATTCCACACTTCCTAAATAGAATTGTAGATGATCGACCATGGCTTTCTTGTGTTAGATTTGCCAAGGATATTGTCCTTGTCTTTTACCCAGAAGCAAATCACTCAAAATATAGGCTCATGCCATTCTCTTCAGGGAAAAGTCAAGTTTCAAAGGTTGCCATAATATTCAAATGAATTGCATTTCAGAAATACTCAAACTTCACTTGAGGTAAGAAAATCCAGAGGTCTATTTAAACCATATAAGGTTTAGAATGTATATCCACACACTACTGTCTCAAAAGATTTACTTATTTGATGTGAAGCATCAAAAAACAAAACAAACAGTAGCATCCAAATATTTGGCCTCATGCGGAGAAGAACATCTGGATAATGGATTTATTGAGAAAATGAATCTGAATGTCTGGGCTTAAAGAATAGTTCCTGCTCTTTGCTTAGAAAAGTGGCCTTGAAGTCTTTAGGAAGAAGTTCCTCATGAGAAGAAATCTCATTAAACTTTCAGTGTGACCTATTTTGAGCTTGACTGGAAAATACATAATTGTTCCATTTGAAACCAGGAAGTAGAGCAAGTCAACATCCTTTATAGCCAAGTCAATATAAAAAGTGCCTGTTGGTAGATAGGTACCATAAGTTCCCACAAGAAAATTGACAGTTTCCCATTTACAGCATCTGAATGGAACCATGTCTGGATGTGAAATTAGTCAAATAGGTCTCATTACTTTATATACGCATCCTATCTGTGTGTGTATATGCATTCCATTAGATTATTTTTACCAAATAGTTTTATAAAATCTGCATTTTGCCCTGATTCTGTCATCATTTTCAGGGAACTTTTCTGTCTTTTTATTTGTATTGCCCTCTGGAGATGGCTCTCAGCAGTTTATCCACCCCAATTTATTGCTCGTGTTTTGCCCTTGTTTCTTATTGATTCAAAGCTACATGCAATTGTTTTGAGGTACGCTTCTATATTAAGCAATGTGATTCATCTTTCAAAACCATCGTAAAAAGACCACTGCTGTTGGACTCCTGAGCTCTGATGGTATTTTATCAATGCAGAGATACTGACTAGACATTGAAATTCATTGACATCATGACAGACATTTCTGTGTTGGATTGACTCCCATCAAATGCCAGTGACTAGCCATAATGAGTGAGCTGCTTAGCTTTCTATGACTGAGATGTCTAACTCATTGTATTACTCAGAAATATATTTTAACTCTATCAAAATACAAGTTTCTTCTTGTCCCTACAAACACACATCCAATACACATACGCATATATACATACTTCTAACCTAGACATGCCCCGTATGTAGGATAATTAATTGTATAAGAAAAGTAGGGTGTATGTGTCTGCATTTATTTTAACTATCTATCTATCACCTGTATCTAATTATCTATCTATTCCTAATTCATCCCTTTATATCTAGATACTATAACATAAGATCTATATCTAGATATAGACCTAGAGATACAGATAGACGATAGATACAGATAGATAGATAGATAGATAGATAAAGAGATAGATCATTTCTTTCTCTTTGAGAAAAAGATGGGAAAAAGAGGGAAAGACATATTTAAGCACACATCACCTTATTTGTTTGGATTGGTTTAAAATAGATGAAGCGTTTGCCAACAACTTTTCTCCCCCTCTCTTCCCACCTGATGTCTATGTCCTTGAGATCACAATTTCCCTCATAGGGGTGGAAGATCAGCTAATACCATTATACCCATTCCACTATTTATACTTAGGAACGGTAGTAAAGAGCTAGAAGATCAAACATTAGTTCTCCAATAATTTTAATTGTGACTGGTTTGAATTTTTGCAAATAGTTCTCGAACTTCTGTTTCTTTAAATACAGTGTGGGTCTGAACAAGCTTACAAAACAAGGTTCATTGTCAACTGGTTAGTTAGCTTTTTACAAATGTGGCTTCTAATTATCTATGGTGTTAACCACAGGAATTCAACTTATATTTTATCCTGATAATGTCCTTTCAGCACTGTGATTATTAAACCATCTGGTTTTCTTTCACAATCAGAATCTGAGAACAATTGTGTTTATTAAGGGCACAAGATCTGATAATTCAAAAACTTGTTATAACATTTGTTAGGGGATATGGGATGGGCATGAAGAATAAAAATTATAGACATAAATAGCCAGTTTGTATTTGAACAGTAATAACAGAAATCATACCATACCACTATCAAATCAAGTTTTTATGGGTATAAGCATGTAACCAATTACTTTATTATCGAACGGCAGAAAACCAGTTGTCCTGTTGGGCTGTAATTGAGAAGCCAGATGGAGACTGGCAATCAAAGTGGCATTCCTTGGACACACAGGACCACAGGAGGCAGTGAGCCACTGTTTTGTATTTCTATTTGCACATAGCCAGCATTGCCCTTAGGAGTAAGAACAGATTTCCCAAGCTATGCATCTCCCAGCAAACATACTTCGCTCTAGTACACAGCAAACAACAGATTCTGTTGTAACAGACTCTTTCTAGTTTTTATGAATGCTTCTAATTATTTTAATGTAAGGAAAGGAGGTGAGTCCAAATACATAAATGCTATGAAGAAACTGTGGGGAGTACATTATTTTCCTAAGATCTCCATTTGAGTTGCATTAAAAAAAAATGCTCATTTAGAAGGCTATTCATGTATTTTCCATGAATTAACAACATTGTACTCACTGCATCCTCAGAAGAAAAACACGAAATCTCAGTTAGGGAATAATGTGCTTGCCCACATGGAAATGAATTAGTGAATCTTGGCAGATTATGGAGGTGTGTAAAGAATACAAAGTTGTAGCAGATTTTCACCCAGTCTTCCCACATTCAGAAAGCGTTCCAAAGCAGCCTAAGTACATTGTGAAAGATTAAAAGTGCCTAGTGTGCTAGTCCTCTTCACTGTGACTCTCTAGACATTTCACTTCTCATTTCCCTCCCCTATTACCATTGCCCGGGGCTGCTTGGTGGGAGGGGAGAAAATAAGGAGAGCTACAGAAACAGGGGGGCAACCGGAACTGATCAGGCGGCAGCGTCTTGTTGACTAAGTGTGGGCAGGCTTGCAGTAGCCCGGCGGTATTTCCCCAGCGCCTCTGTAACAGAACTGCTCTTCTGGATCACAGGCCCCTACTTTAATTGCACAGGAGTCCGGTGTCGCAAGGACCTAGGATTCATTCCAAGGTGTCGCACTGCATGCTTTGGCGTCGTATTTACAATCCAAAGAAACTCATTTGCTTAGCTGGCTTTTGCATTCCTGCAGGGAGATGGAGATTTGACAAGGACCGAGAGTGTAGAAGCACCATTTAGAAACACTATATATTGTGAAAAAATATATATAGAAAAGTATGTGGTGGATAAAATAATGGCTCTTCCAAAGATGTCCACTTCCTGATCCAAGGCAGCTGTGAATACAATGGCAAAGATACCTTGCAGATGTAATTAAGAGTGAGGTGGTGAGATTATCCTGGATTATTTGACTAGTCCCAATATAATCATGAGTCTATAAAAGTGGAGAATCTTTCCTGGCTGTGGTCAGAAGGATGTGTGACTATGGAAAAATCA
This sequence comes from Cryptoprocta ferox, assembly GCA_028646485.1. Taxonomy (NCBI): domain Eukaryota; kingdom Metazoa; phylum Chordata; class Mammalia; order Carnivora; family Eupleridae; genus Cryptoprocta; species Cryptoprocta ferox. The sequence continues at coordinate 136,797,173 of CM053577.1, read as the reverse complement.
TCAAAGACATGCAATGCTGTTGGCCTTGAAGATGGAGGCAGGGAGCCACAAACCAAGGAATGTGGTGGCCCCTTGATGGCTGGCAAGGAAAAATATTCCCCAGAAAGTAACAGAGCCCTGCTAACACTTTGATTTTCACCCAGTTAAGACCTAGGGTAGACTTTTAACCTACAGAACTGTAAGAGAATACATTCGTGTTGTTTTAATATGTATTTATTTTATTTTTGAGAGAGAGTGCATGCACAAGCAGGGGAGGGGCAGAAAGAGGAGGGGAGAGAGAATCCCAAGCAGGCTCCATGCTGCCCAACGCTGGGCTCATCCCACCAGGAGATCATGACCTGAGCTAAAACCAAGAGTCAGAGGCTTAACCGACTGAGCAACCCAGGTGCTTCACATTTGTGTTGTTTTAAACCAAATGTATGATGACATACTATGACACCAACACAAAACTAATATAGTGTCTAGTAAAACTACTTTTATATCTTATTGTTGATAATTTCCAATGCCCTTCCACCAAGTCGTCTTTCACACGTTTCCCTCCCCTACCATATTTGAGGATTAAAAAAAAAAAATATCCTTATTGACCCAGCTGACTTTTAGCCAGGGATTGCCCTTTGAATGCATCCAGTGACTTTTATTTTAAAACAATATATCAGCTCCTATTTTAAACTCATAGGACTCTTTTGTCCTCCGAATTCCCCATTTCAATCTTTCTTTTTAACATTGGAAGTGCCACGAGGATGGGGAAATGAATGGTTGTCTCAAAAACGAAAGCTCAAATACTAACACTCATTAAAAAGAAGCATACATTTCAAGTGCATCCAGAATATTCTCTGAGATAGACCATATATTTGGCCATAAAATAGATTTCAGTATATTTAACAAGATGGTAGTCACACAAACACAAAACATGTTTTCTGATCACAATGGAATTATATTAGAAATCAACAATAGAAAAGATACCTAGAAAATCACCTATGATTTTGCAATCATATAATTCACTTTAAATAACCAAGGGTCAAAGAAGGGTAATGAAGAAAGATTTTAGGCCAAATGAAGATAAAATAAAATATATAGACATTTATGGGATGAAGTTAATGCAGTATTTTGGGAGAAATTTATTTCATGAAGTGTTTCCATAGAACAGAAAATAATGGTCTAAAACTAATTATATAAGATTCTACCTTAAAGCTAGAAATAAATGAACAAATTGAACTCAAACAAGTAGAAGACAGCAAATAATTAAGATAAGATGAAAAATTAATCAAGTAGAAAACTTCTGTTTTCTAGACGGAAACAGAAAAAAAAATCAATGAAAGTAAAATTAATTCTTAAAAATGATTATCAATGTAACTGATAAACCTCTGGCTAGATAGATCAGGAGAAAAAGAGAAAAGATAAAAATTACCAATATCAGAAATGAATGAAACATATCACTATACATTTTACAAATATTAATAGGGCAATAAGGGAGTATTATGAACAAATTTATGACAATACATTTAGTAACTTAGACAAAATGGGCAAATTCCTTAAAAGAAACAAACTACCAAATTAATCCAAAGAGAAACAACATGACTAGTCCAATAACTACTAAAGAAATGTAATTGATAATCCAAACAAATGACTGGGACAAAAAAAAAAAAAAAATCCAGGGGCAGTTAACTTCACTGATAATTCCTACCAAAAAAAATTCAAGGAAGAAACAACACTAATTCTAAATGAACTATGGAAGAAAGAGAAGGAGAAGAGGAGGAGATGGAGGAGGAAGAAAAGGAGGAGGAGGAGGTGGTGGAGGAGGTAGAGTAAGAGAACATTTCTCAAATTATTTAATGAGCCAGCATTACTCTGATAAAAATCAGATAAAGATATACAATAAAAATATAGATGTCTCTCAATCATAAAGAAAATATTTTTAATGAAATATAATCAGAAAAATATAATAAAATGACAATATAAAATTATCAAATAGAGTTCATCTCAGGAGTAAAGTTTGTTCAATATTGGAAAAAATCAACCAAGCCACTTGATACTTGACACTAACCATACAAGACACTAAAAGTAAAAATCCTATGATTATTTCAATAAACATGCAAAAAGGCTTTGATAAAATTCAAAATCCATACTAGGAATTTTCTCTTTTTTTGCTTTTTAATTATTGTTTTTATTTGAGAGACAGAGAAAGCACACACGGGGGAAAGGGAGAGAGAGAGAATCTTTTTTTTTTTTTAGAAATATAAATATATGTTTATTTTTCATAAGGAAATGGCTCATGCAGTACTGAGGCTGAGAATTCTCATATCTGCCTCTACACACTAGAGACCCAGGAAAGCCAATAGTGTAATTTAGTCCAAATCCGAAGGCCTGAGAGCCAGGGGGCACTGATGATGGGGATTCCAGTAAGGGTCCAAAGGCCTGAGACCAGGAGGGGTGAGGGCAAGAGAAGGCTGAAGACAAGAAGGGGTGAATTCCAGCTTCTGTCCTAATGAAGGCCCTCAGTGGATTAGATGAGGCCCATTCACAAGGAGAAGGTAATCTGCTTTACTGAGTTCACCAGTTTAAATGCTAACCTCATCTGGAAACACCTCACAGATACACCTAGAATAATATTTAATCTGGGTCCCTCATGGCCAGACAAGTTAACACATAAAATTAGCCATCATGGTAAGGTAGTATGGGAAGGAGTCAGGCTGGGAATCAGCAGACCCGGGGCTCTCTTCTCAGCTTGGCATTTCCTGACTGTGTATCCTTGGAGTAGTGACTTAACCTCTCTGGATTCTGGTTTTGTTTTGTATTGTTTTTAATATATATAATTTATTGTCGAGTTGGCTAACATGCCGTGTGTAAAGTGTGCTCTTGGTTTAGGCGGTAAGATTCCCGTGGTTCATCGCTTACATACAATACCCAGCGCTCATCCCAACAAGTGCCGTCCTCAGTGCCATCACCCACTTTCCCCTCTCCCCAACCACCACCACCAACTCTCAGTTTGCTCTCTGTATTTAAGAGTCTCTTATGATTTGCCTCCCTCCCTCTCTGTTTGTAACTATTTTATCCCCTTCCCTTCCCCCATGGTCTTCTGTTAAGTTTCTCAAGATCCACATATGAGTGAAAACATATGATATCTGTCTTTCTCTGATGGACTTATTTCACTCAGCATAAATCTTAAGCAGGCTCCATGCTGAAGGGCTCCATCTCACAACACTGAGATCATGACTGGAGCCAAAATAAAGAGTTGGATGCTCGGAAGACTGAGCCACCCAGATGCCCAATACTAGGAATTTTCTTAACCTGGGAAGGGTATCTATGAAAAGTCTGTAGCTAACGTCATTTTCAAAGGTGATAAACTGATGTTTTACCCCAGAGTGGGAAAGTGGCAAGAGAAGAAGATAAAATAAAAAGCATACAGATTTTAAAGAAGAAACTAAGCTATATTTTTTCAAAGAATATGATTATCTCTTTTAAAAAAAAAGCTACTAGTTCTAACAAGTGAGTTTATGTCATAGGATACAAGCTCTCTGTATAAAATTCATTTGCAATTCTATAGACTAGAAATGAAAAATTGGGAGATTAAACTTAAAAAGAACACATAATAGCATTATAATGTGAAAATGTAGGAATAGGTTTAAAAACATGTGCAATACCTTGAGGCGCCCAGGTGGCTCAGTCAGTTGAGTGTCCAGCTCTTGATTTCCGCTTAGGTTATGATCCCAGGACCTTGGCTCTGCATTGAGAGTGAAGCCTGCTTAAGATTCTTTCTCTCTCTCCCCTGCCTGTGCGTGCGTGCTCGCTCTCTATAAAACAAACAAACAAACAAACAAGTGGAATACCTGTATTTTATATTCTACAATATTGCTGAAAGAAATTAGAGACAAATCATTAAGACAAGGATGGTATTTGTGGATTAGAAATTTCTATACTATTAAGATGTCAATTCTCCCCACAGTGATTGATATATATATCAATCCCAATCAACATTGACACATAATTTTTGTATCAATTAATTGATGATGTTTCTTAAAATTACATGATCATACAAAGGACAGAGAAAAGCCAAAATAATTTTTAATAAGAAGAGCAAAATTGGATAATAAAGTTACTGTACACAATGCTCTCTGGCATTGACATAAAATAGACATATAGGTCAATAGGACAGAATAGGTACTTCCAACATAAATGCACACATGGTCCTTTAATTTTTTGCAACATTACACAAGTAAATCAATAGGGAAGGGATACTGTTTCAACAAAAGATGCTAGAACAATTGCCTATTTATACTTACTTTATACCAAATTTAAAAAATAAGTCAAGATGGATTTAGGCCTAAACATCAAATTTAAAACTACACAACTTCTAGAATGCATACAAGAAACCTTTTTTATTGCATTTGCTTAGGCAAAAATTTCTTTGATAGCACAAACTATAAGAGAGAAAAATATATTTTGTGTATGGTGTAGGGAGTTTCCCTTCCATATTTCCAGCGTTGAAGAAAAGATAAATATCAAAATTCATTAAGATTTTGGAGACTATCTCATGTCCAAATACCCAATCTAGAGCACCCATCTGGGACTCCATTATCACCATAGGGGTCTCGTTGTCTATGCCATGGTTTTTATTTTTACTTTTATATAACTTTCACCTCAACTAGGTGTAAACTCCTTGAGAGTCATCTTTGATATATCTCGTTGAAATGATTTATTAGAAAAGGGGATATATAAGTAAGTTAACTGGCATTGACCCATTTCTTTTTATTAAATGATATCTCTCAGGACAAAGTAGGTCACTGAGAAGATAGGAAGAGAGGGATGGAGGTCTTAGCAATAGATACGAGATGCACCGACAAACAAGGGCACAGTGTCCCACCTGTCATCCACCTCTTTCTCAGAATAGTGACAACCTGGCACAATGCTCTGGCTTTATCTGAACAACGTGGCTCCTTTCACTTCAGCAACCCAAGATTATGGAATACACTCAACAGGACACTGAAACTTTCCAAGATGTGACGGTGATTTCTCTTTTTGTTCGAATGCATGTTGAAGTCTCATTATTTTCCCTGTTCTGATTCCCAGCATGGTCCTTCACCATTATCTTCAAATGTTAGTTGCTTATACAAAGAGATTTTCTCAGGGATCTTAGGGCTGACAGAATTTCTTTGTATTAGCAATTGATTATTTACTGTGTTTTAATGACAATGGAGAGATTGGGGGGGGGAACTAATATATAGTTTTGAATGTCAGTGACAAGCAAAGCCCTTTATAAGCTTTGTCTTGCTCAGTTATCAAAAATCTCATAAAATATTGACGAGTTAGGTATTATTTCCGTTTTAAAAATGAGAATACTGTGCCTCAGTGATATAAAGGGGACTTGACCAAATTCAAGAAGAAAGTAGGCACCAGTTTTTATTTATTTATTTATTTATTTTTATTTTTTATTTATTTATTTATTTATTTTTAAAGTTTCTTTTATTTTTGAGAGAGAGAGAGAGAGACAGAGTGCAAGTGGAGAAGGGGCAGAGAGAGAGAGAGAGAGAGAGAGAGAGTTAGACACAGAATCCGAAGTAGGCTCTAGGCTTTGAGCCGTCAGCACAAAGCCTGACATGGGGCTCAGACTTATGAACCATGAGATCATGACCTGAGCTGAAGTCAGAAGCTTAACTGACTGAGCCACCCAGGTGCCCCAAGCAGCAGTTTTTATTTGAATTGAAGTTTGAATTCAGAGTCTGTGCTGTTTTTGCTACTTCAGCCTACATCCAGGAGAATCAAGAACCTAGACTCACTTCTCTGGCCCCAACTGCGAATATGAGAAAAGATGGTGTATTAGTCATCTACTGCTGCATAACAAATTACCCCAGTTCTTAGCAGCTTAAAATAGAAGTAAATATTGATTACCTCACATGGGTTTTGTGGATCAGAAATTAGGGAGCAGCTGTGTTTAAAAATACCCAGAGGATTTTAATTTATGGAGCTGATGGAGTGCCAAGATGGAGAGGTCAATGCTATTGAAAGAATGAATAATGTATTACTTACATATCCCAAGGGAAGGGAGGTATGCCACACCAGGCAGGGCTGCATGGGAAAGGACAGATTCAGGCAGGAGGCAGGAATGAGGAAAGGAGAAAGCAGACCCTTTCCTGTGTTTTCTGCAGGAAAAACAAGGAGGACAAAGGATACAGCTCGGAACTGACTATTGGAATAATATCAGTGGGCTCTGGGCTGTAGAGGTGGTCTTTAGTTGCCCTGGATTGATTTAAGGCAAAGAAATATTGGCTCGGCATATGAGAGTTACACAAAAGAGGTGGCAAATGGTATAGATTCAGGATTGGTCACTTGCATATGCAATGTGTTTGTGATGGCAGGTGAGTTGTTTGTTAGCTCTAGAAATTAGCTAGCCCTGAGAGAAATAGTCTCTCCCCAGCAAGCTAGGCCCCTCAAGAGGTCAAAGCAGCATAAAATATTTTAAAAACATGATTCATGAACAGCCTAGCTGGGTGGTTCTAGCTTTGGGCCCCTCATGAGGTTCCAGTTAATGTCAGCCAGAGTTTCAGTCCTGAGAGTTTGACTGGTATTGAAGGATGTTCTTCCAAGATGGTTTGTTCTCATGATGCCAGTTATTGGTGGGAGGCCTCAGTTTACTTCTGTATTTGTTTTCTAGTGCTTTGTAACAGATTGCCTCAAATCTAATGGCTTAAATCAACACAAATATATTATGTCACATTTTCCATGAGTAAGAAGGCAGGGTACAGGTTAAACAGGGTCTTCTGTTCAGGTTCTTTTCTGAGGCTGATTGAGATGTTAGCTGGACTGTGTTGTCATCTTGAGCTCAGAGTCCTTCTCCAAGCTCATACAGGTTGTTTGCCAGTTCCAGCTGCTTGTGGCTATAGGGATGAGGTCACTTCATTCGTCGTCTTGCTGGATGTTGGCCAGCATTACCTGTAGCTCCTGGAGCCTGTCCTCAGGTCCTAGTCACATGGCCTTCTCATAGCATGGCAAATTACTTCTAACGTGATGGGAGAATCTCTCCAGTCTGCTATGACAGTCTTCAATGACATAATCGTGGGTGTGACTATCCGTCCACCTATTCTGTATAGCCATATTTAGTCATGAGAGTAATATAAAATCATATTCTTAAATTTTTTTAATGTTGATTTATTTTTTGAGAGAGAGGCAGAGCATGAGTGGGGAAGGGCCAGAAAGAGAGAGGGAGACACAGAATCTGAAGCAAGCTTCAGGCTCCGAGCTGTCAGCACAGAGCCCAGTGCGGGGCTCAAACTCATGAATCATGAGATCATGACCTGAGCTGAAATCAAGAGTCAGATGCTCAACCAATTAGCCACCTGGGCACCCCTACATTCTGTTCTTTAGTGTTAAGTCTCCAAGTCTGTCTTTCTCTCAAGGACAGAGTAATTAGACTCTGTCTTTTGAGGGGAGCTTATAAAAATTATGGATATCTTTTAAAACCACCACAGATGGCATTTAAAAATGTAAGCTCTTTGTCTCATCATCTACAAGATGAAGGGTTTGAGCCAGTTGGTTACAAAGATTCTTGAAGTATATGTGCATACATGTTTACATATTTGTGTTTAAAGTAGCTTGAGTTTTGTGCTTCCAAAAGGGATAGCCATTGGCAGGGGGTGTGGTGACTCTTTCTGAGGAAAGATACATTTATTTTGAAATCAGTTGGTCTTGAATTTATACTAATGCCTTTTACTTCAAAGTAAAGATTTTCCCTCATTTCTGTAACTCAATTAACAGGAAAAATCCATATTAATGGTTTGGATGTGTGCATGTTGGGAAGGGGGAATGGTCACAACATACTTTGCTACATTTCAAACTGTCAGATCATTGTTCCTCCTTTCTTTGCAGGAAGATTTTTGTTTTTTATGAATAACTTTTCTTCTGAAATAATGGGTAGTTTTAACTTCGTCTATCTTTGTGAAAGAAAAGAGGAAACATGGGGGAAAATCATTGTTAGTCATCCTGACCGCCCTGACACTCAGGGAAATAGAAAAATCCAAGTCCAGTTTTCCCATCAAAAAATTTCTGTGGTTTATGGCACATCTTTCAGACCCATTACCTCATGGATTTAGTGGATCATGGATTACCCAGCATATATTTCAGGAACATTACCTCATGAAGGAAACATCTTTATTATAAGACAGCCATGTTTCTGAAACATAACCTTGCCACGTGGTGGTTACATGGGGCTGCCTAGGAATAATACATTAATAAAAAGCCTTGATCACTAAGATACCTGATCTTAGACAAAATAGTTCCTTGCGGAGGGCCAAATGAGCTCACAGTATTTCCCTCTGACATTTTGAGAACTAAATGCTGCTCTGCAATAAAAGAGTATATTTTCCAGGGGAAAAAATTCCTTTAGAAAAAGCTACAACTGCTTTTCTTCTTTGTAGAGGTATCTAAAGTATCAAGAAGCCAAAAATCAATCTGAGAGAGTGTGGTCTTCTCAAGTGTATCCAACTGTGATTTTAGCGTTGCTTATTCAAAATAAGTTTGAGTTGTCAAGAATTTCTAGGTCTTTACAGGTCAACCAAAATTAAAGGGTGAAAATCCAGGTGCTCCTCTCAGCACCACCATCTCAGGGATGCTAAAAAGCCATAATGGCACAAAAGTATGACAAGAACCATAATAGACTGAAGAAGAAGGTTGGATAAGACATTCTGAAAATTTCACTCAAGGCAGGAGTAGAAAAGTCATGATCATGTAGTAACACCTACTTAATTTTTAGACAATTAACTATTTGCCAAGAACTGCACACAGCATTATATCTACATTATCATAATCCTCATTATCTTATAAAGAAACTGCTCTTACTATAGACAAATGAAAAAAAGAGAAGAAACGCAAATCAAGATAAGTCAAGTAATTTGCTCATGTTTTCTTGATGCAGAAGCGGCAGAATTAAGGTCCTATTCAAGGAAGGCACACTCCACAAGTTCTATTTTTTACACCTTGTGTTAATAACATCAGATAACTGGCCCACTATAAGAAATGATAGTCCAGGGAATTCTGAACTTCCGACTAAGTAAAATATCTAAGCTGTGATACAGCCACCAATAGAACTAACACTTAGCCTCATTCCTAAAGAAATTAAAACAATAAAGAGTATCTGTTTGGAACTATATTATATTAGTCAGCTTTCTTTCCTGCAAAAAAACATTACATAGTAAACAACTCCCCAAATCTCCATGGTTTCTTTTATTTATTTTGAGAGAGAGAAAGAGAGGGGGTAGAATAGGGGCAGAGAAAGAGGGAGAGAGAGAGATTCCCAAGCAGGCTCCATGCTATCAGCGTGGAGCCCCATGCGGGACTCCATCTCATGAACCATGAGATCATGACCTCAGCTGAAATCAAGAGTCAGACTCTTAACTGACGGAGCCACCCAAGGGCCCCCAAATCTCCATTGTTTCTAGTAAGTAACATGTGTTTGTTTGTTTTTTTGTTCACTCGTTCTGTGGACAGGTCTATGAGTTGAATGGGATAGCTCTACATCAGGTCAAGTTCTGGACTTTCCTACATGCAGTCCCTCTGAGCAGCTTTGCGCACATTTATATCATGGAAGATAGCAGAAATTCTAGAGACAGGTCAAACATAAGCATATTTAAAATCTGTGTTTACAGCAAAACTGTTCACATTCTATTGGCCAAAGCAAGTCATGGTCAAATCAAAGCCAGTGGGGCAGAGAAGCCATTGCAAGGGTGGCCAGTGTGCAATCTGCTTCTAATGCTAAGGTTTTTATCCTCCCATTCAGAAGTTCAGAAGGTGAAGGCATCTACTTCCCATAAGTAGTTCTCACTGATGCCTTCTTCTCTCAGAAATCTTCCAGCTCCTCCCAAGTTCTGATTAATTGTCCAAGGAAGTATGACCCCTATGCCCTTGAGCAAATCCTCCGTTGGCCCTCACCATAGTGTACTGCATCTGCTAATGTTCTCATCTGTATGCCACCAAAATGCAAGTTCTGGAGGGCAAGGACTTAACACACATAGAATACCTAGATCAGTATCTACAACTCTTAAATTCATGTTATTTCTCCTCCTCCTCCTCCTCCTCCTCCTCCTTCTTCTTCCTCTTTTTGTCCTTCTCCCTCTCCTTCTCCTACTTCTCCTTCTCCTCCTCTCTTTCTCCTCCCCCTCCCCTTCCCTCTCCTCCTCCTCCCTCCTCCTCCTCCTTCTCTTCCTGCTCCTCCTCCTCTTCCTCCCCTTTCCCCTGCCTCTTCCCCTTCTCCTTCTCTTTCTCCTTCATAATTATATCCCTGGTACCTAGCACATTTTCTAACACATAGCAGGTACTCAGTATTTACTTCTGGAACTATTTCCTTTTTCTGCCTTGAGAGGAAGTATGACCAATTATTGCAAATGTGAACTCAGTTTATTTAGTTAGTTTTCTTTTTTCTCCAGCTTTATTGAGATATAATTGACCTATAACATTGTGTATATTATGTGTATGACATGTTGTCATGAGGATTTGATACCTGTGTACAGTGTGAAATGATTACCACAATAAGGTTAGTTAACACGTCCATCACTTCACCTAATTACAATTTCTAATCAGGGGACAACAGCTAATAGCTACTGATGGTTCTCAGATTGGATCAGGACATCACATATTGTAGCAAAGTTAAAATCCCATAAGTCATGCTGATAAGTTTTATACTTGAGGAATCGGAGAATAAATGGCTTCCTCAGGAACTGACAGCATTGGATTAGAACTCAGGTTTCTCCCCTACATCTCGTTCTGTCTGATTCTACACACACATGATGGTGTGAGAGCAGAGCAGTTATAATGGTAAAGTAGGCATGCGTCACTCAATTCAGGGATGAGAAATACTTCCCTGCTCTTGGTTTATGATATTTAGCCTGAAGAGCTTTTACTTTCTTTTCTTTATAATATTGTATGCTTCTTATTTTAAAATAAATAATTATAGGTATGTACTCTAAACTCATTTCAACCCAAAGATTGGGTATACCCAAACCCTGTCTACCAGCCAACAGTTTTTCCAAATGGATTTTCTAGTAAAGACAGAAAATTCTATTGCAAATTTGTCTTAAGGTTTATAACCAATTGGCAAGATTTAGAGAGACAAACATATAAAATACATGCTTGCAGCAAAGCGCAATATGGAATTGCCTCCATATTTCCTAGCAAACATACTGAGGGCTTTTATACCTGCAGAATATAAAACTATGAGCCCAGTCATATAGTTCAGCACACTAGCACAGCATGGGTTAAAATGTATTACCTTCATATTCTGTCATGTTTGCAATTTCCCCATGAATTAGCATTTATTTTCAGTAACTCAGACAGAAAGTCTCTAATGCTTGCAGATTGAATATTTTTTAGCATGCTGATGCAATGAAATAAAAATTAAATGCACATTATTTTTAGCAAAATCACTGAAAAGTAATCATAAACTTTTTGTGAGATTTGCAGATTTGAAACCTCCTTCATTGTCTTCTTTTCAGAGAGAGAGATGAAAAAAAGGAAGAAAGAAAACATAAATGTTGGTATTTGAGTTTTAAGTTTGGGCTGTAGTCATACATTCTCCCGTAATATTTTTTCTGAGGAGAACCATGTTTATTTTTTAACAGATTTTTAATAATGTATTCTTAGGTTAAATATTACTCTTAGCATAAGCTTTAGGTTACCTTCTTTCACGCAGACACACAGATCACCTCTTCTACTAGGAAACTTCATGAACAACTTTAATGCAATGCTTCCTGTTGCAAAGCTTTGAAGTCCTGACACTGAATACGCAGGTTTTCCCCTGTTTCACTGTAGAAGCTTTTTCATATCCTGGACTCTCCAAAGGATGTGGGGAGCATCTCAATAAATTCAGTTTTGCTACAGAGAGCCTACATATGTACGTACACTTCCTCACCTTCCTTCCAAAGGCCCCTGGAGCAGATGTTTGCAGATTGATTTATGCCCCATTATATTTAGCTGTCACTTCACCCAGAACTGAAAAGCAGTCATCTCTGGAGAAAAAAACAACTGGCAGTGCTTTAACGAAGTGCCTGGATACTCCAATGAAGGACAGGAAATGAAGGCCTGTTTGAATCTCAAGAAACGTAAGAATGTTTTCTGTCAGGTATTCTGTGAACAAATTTGGATTAGCATTCAGGAGGGCTGCTCTGCCTGCATCCCGCCTGTCCCCTCAACTTCCCAAACACAGCCTTCCATAACATCTAGTAGGCCACGGACACCAGCACCATTCTGACCCTCTTCTGAAAACCCTGTTCACAATGATGGCGGCCAAATCAACCTGGAATCTTGCCAGTAAAAAAATAGTAGAAGCACTTTTTTTTTTTTTTTTTTTTTTTTTTAGCATTTAATGGCTTCGTTTGCCCTTTGACTCTCACCTCCCCTCTGAGGAAGCCATCCCCTTTTTGCAGCCATCTCTATGAAAAAGCACAGGGTCAGGCTATTCCTGGAGGAGTAGCCAGTTACCAATGGGGCCATGATGGAAAGTGTTCTTTCCCCTCCTGGGGTTTTCACACAACCCCTTACATGCTTTTCACTCAGAGCCCAAGAATTTAGGAAAAAATTATGGAGTATGGTTTCATTTCATTTTCTGTTCTAGTGGTTCCTCTTATGAACTGCCAGGCTCTTGGGGGTGGGGGGTGGAGAATGTTAACTCCAATCTAATTGACCTTATGGAATATGGTTCCTTTCTGATTAGAGAGATCAAGGCCAGATATAAATGCAGGTGCTGGCTGTTGAGGATTTGTGGGTGAAAAGAGAAAAGATAAAAAGGATAAAAGGCAGTGAAAAGAGGAAGCGGGAAGCACCAAAAGACACATTGAAAAGTCTGCTTAGGACAGCTCTCTGCTGTGATGTTAGGGCTTTCCTCACTTGTTCCAACCCTCAGTTCTAGATGCTTTTGGACATCTCCATATATATGAACCTCTGCTCTTCAAATATAATACTATCCAGAAAATCCCGTACCTTTCTCTTAAATTGCTTATCTCAGTGAGCAGATGAAACTTTATTTATGGTTCCATTTTAGCACGTACTTTATTCTTTGCACTATGCAGCAGTATGTTACACACTATTGACATATATATTCACTTTTAGCACATTCCTTATACATAGCAAGTATTCAGTCACTGTTAGGGAGATTGGATTACACTTGATGGAACAGCAATTTTTCTCTTTTCCAGAAAAACTCATCTCATGGCTATTGGAACAAATAGTTTCATGAGTTTAGGAAGACTGCGTGGGTTCTGAGAAGCCCAGTATGACACTGAGAAACCAAGGTGTGAGCTTGGAAAGGCTCTCTTCCCCTGAGAGAGCAGGCATTCTGCGCACACCCTATCAAGACCTCAACACGATGTCTGCCACCCTCCTCAGCCCTGTGCCCCTCACCTTTTGCAAAACAATGTCTTAGTTCATCCAGAAAAAATTCACGCTCCCCAATGCTCAGGTTGAACTCATTCCATTTTGATTCAACGACCAGTCGTTGAAAGCTTACTGTACCCTAGCCTCTTGCTGGGCACTTTAATACCCTAAGCAATGCAATTGTCACACAACCACTGTGACGTAGGCATTGTTACACCATTTTACAATAGGGAGTACTGGGGTTAAGAGAGGTTAAGTGAGTTGGTTAAAATTAAGCATCTAATAAGTGAACCAGACTTCAAATTCACATCCAGATGTGCTGATTCCATGGCCAACATTCTTTTCACTGTAAATCACAACTGTTCATCAAAACAGATGCAAGTTGTGTCCAGTCTTATTTGATTACTCCCATCTGTTTATCATTTTCCAAACGTTTGCCCTTACAGCTTGGGCTGAATCTATCAGATCAAATTTGAAGTGCTGTCTACCACCCTCTGGACAAATAATTTTAGCAAACGTAGCCCAGTTTGATCAATGAACTCCAAAACACTAGATTTCATTTCTGACCCTTTATGTTAAGGTGTACACCTGTTGACAATAAATCACAATACAATCAAGAGGTCAAACTATTACTAGAGTGAAATGTTTCAGAATAGTTCCCTGAGAGAGAGAAGTACCCTGAGCTTGACTGAAGTAAGAGAAACATTTTATTTCATTTGAACCTATTTTTTAAACTCATATGTATGTTCTGGAAGATTGCTGTTGTAATATGATCTTTACTGTCTAATTAAATATCAAACATACCTGCAGTTTTGTTTGCTTTTGAGAGAAAACCCTTTCCTCTGCTATTTGCAAGTAAATTTCCTTGAGATAGGGCAGAAACCATAGCCAATTCTTATAGACTTTTGACCCCATCAGAGAGAATACCACAGTATATTTAGTGATGGAATTGGGTGGGGGCATGGCAGTGGTAAAACATGGTGCTGACAGCCTGTCTTGATCAAGAATATTCTCCATGTGTGCTTTGCTGAAACGTTTTCAAAGCACTTTTTCCCTCTATTCTGAAAGGTGTTAAGTATCTCAGAGTGCCAAAAACACATCATTCCCAGCCAACTCTAGTGCATTTTTTTTGCCAATATTGCATTTCTTCCTTCCTGCCTGAAGGTATGGGGCTAACAGAGTTTAAAAAGTTCTACATCTTAAGAAGTAATGCTCGTATCTTATTTTTTCAAAATGTGGTTTATATGCTTTTGAAAATCACATGAATTCCCCCGTAGACTTCTACTCCCCATTGTTACTTTGGAGGTAGGCCACGGTGGTTTGATCATAGACATACCCTACATCCATTTGGTAGACAATCAAGAGGCCAGAAATGTTTTACCATCACTACGTATAAATAAGTAGATCTTTACGTGTATACATTTTAACTCTTGTGAGCACATTTTTAAGTATCTGAGAGTGCCACTTAAGAAGATGTGGCTTTAAAAGCTTGTCATTGCACTTAAGATCAAGAGCCAAACTCTCATTACCACACACAAACCTACCTGCTGGGGGCCCATCCTTCCTCTCTATAGTCGTCACCCCATCTCTTCACCCCAGTTAACTCTTAGTCTTCCTTCAAGACTCATAGAATTATGACTTCTCCATGGACATTTTCCTGCCATCCTTGAATAGCCCCAGAACTACTAGTAAATACTTCCATAGCACCCAGTAATTTTCTGTCTTATATAACTCTTACCATAGTTTTAATTTAACATTTATATTCATAATTCTTTCATACACTTATGTTTCCCTCACTGTGCCCCATAAAGGTAAAAATCATGTTCCTCTTGCTCTCTTCCTTCACTTTTAAAATTATATTTCTCAGAGCCTAGAACGTCTGGTACGTAGTAGACAATAAACATTTGTTGAATAGATGAATAAATGATTTTCTTTTTAAGTTTATTTATTTAATGCTGAGAGAGTGAGAAAGCAAGCGTGCAGCAGGGGCAGAGATAAAAGGAGAATCCCAAGCAGGCTTCCTGCTGTCAGTACAGCGCCTGATGCAGGGCTCCAACTAACGAACTATGAGATCATGACCTGAGCCGAAATCAACAGTTGGACGCTTAACTGACTGAGCCACACAGGTGCCCCACAAATGATGGTCTTTATTTTGCTTTCTAAATATTCTAAACAATAAGGGAAGAGTACGCATTTTGTTTTTCCTCCTTTAGGAAACAGAATCATTTTAACCACTGGAAACTTTTGAATATTTGTCAACTCAAAGGCAGAGAGTGGACGAAATAGTCTATCCACCTTTATGTTTTTTTAAATTTTATCTGATTATTTAAAATAAGCTGTGGAATCTTATGATATGAGAACAAAAATGGCAGATCCTGGAGATACAAGCAAAAAGGAAGCCCTTATTCCTGCCCTCAGGTTACTACAGTTTTACTGAGCAACTGAAGGGAAAACGCTGATTTAACTATGAGGCAATGAGGATGAACATGACAGGACGCAGGGGACAGGGGCATCTCAGGGACCACCCTGGGGGCCAGGGGTTTATTCAGAAGAAACTGCACTCAAGCCAAGACCCGAGGATGGGTAGCATGACGACTGTTCCATAAGCAAGGAAGGAGCCAGAAGACAGATATCCATGGCAAAGTCTGGCTGTTAGAATTCATTTGGTATTGGTACAGTTTAAACCTTGCACTGGGGAGTCAGTGAAGAAAGAAGCTGGAGAGAAGACAGGGGTGAGCATATGAAAGACTCTCCCACACCAAGGAGTTTGGTGGTCAGTATTGTTAATGTTCCTTCTCACAATTGATAGAGGTTTTTTATATTTTTAATGTTTTATTTTATTTTTTATTTTTTTAACGTTTACTTATTTTTGAGAGACAGAGAGAGACAGAGTGTGATTGCGGGAGGGGCAGAGAGAGAGACACACACAAAATTGGAAACACGCTCCAGGCTCTGAGCTGTCAGTGCAGAGTCCAACGCAGGGCTCAAACCCACAAACTGTGAGATCATGATTTGAACTGAAGTTGGACGCTTAACCGACTGAGCCACCTAGGTACCCCTAATAGAGATATTTTAAACTGAGCTTCAACATAGGCTTCATTACTTAATTATTTTATTTTGTTTTGTTTTCTGTTATAAGCAAAGAGCAGTGATGATTTTCATCCTTAAAAACAAAAGTTTAGTTTTGAGAGAGTGTGCATGCACAAGTGGGGGAGGGGCAGAAAGAGTGGGGGGGGGGAGAGAGAGAGAATCCCAAGCAGGCTCCAAGCTGTCAGTGCAGAGCCTGACATGGGGCTCAATCCCACAAACCATCAGATAGTGACCTGAGTCGAAACCAGGACTCAGACACTTAACAAACTAAGCCACCCAGGTGCCCTTTCATCCTTTAAAAATATAAAAATAAACCCATGGAAACTTTAGTATTTTCTCAAAGCCTTCTCAGGATCAGATACTATAGAGTTTCGGGAGTTGCCTAAAATTAATTGAGAAAAAAATAAACATACACCACTAAAAGTTTTCCAAAAGATGAGCCACAACCTTCCCTTTACCAAATTCTGAAGGCGTTCCTTCACCACCATGGGAAAATAGGTTACAAATCTTATGATTTTTCTAACGGAAATTTGCCTCTAAACATTATTATAATTGCATCACATTGGAGAAAATAAAAGAGCATTTTAACGATGTGTATTTGATTAAAACGGATTAGAATTATTTGCTCCAGCTAGAATGATTTGGCTTTAAAAATATATTGACAGTCAATAGCCCCACTTCAGATGAAAAACATTGGGACTGATGGAAATGTTGGCACTGAGCCCTTCTTTTGAAGTTAGGCCTCGTGTGCGTGTGTGCACGCGTGTATGTGTGTGTGTACATGGGTGTGCATGTGTGCGTGCACATGTGCAAGTGTGCTTGTGTGTGCATGCGCGTGTGTGTACGTGTGCGTGTGTATGTGCACACAAGCACAGCAGAGAAAGAGTGGGAATGGAGGAGGGGAAATAATTGAAAAGGGTTTCACATGTAGGTGTCCCCAAAGATGCGACCCGGGCCCCTTCATTACTCATGTTGTTTCCCTGGACAATTTTATTCACATCCACAGATTCGGTCATCATGTATCTCACAATGATTCACAAATTTTTGTTGTCAGTCCAGACCTACTTTCTGAAATCTGATTATTATTTCACTGCATGCTCAGTATCTCCATTGAGGTGCTTCAAATTAACACATCTGCAACAAATTCATTGCCAGTCCTCCCACATCCACCCAGTCTTCCTCCCCCAGGATACCTTCTCCTATTAAATGCCACCACCATCCATTCAGGGGTATGGAAGCATCTTTCCACTGCCATTTATTACACTCATAATCCAAGGTATCAACACCTTTCAATGTCTCTAATCTCGACATGAATTTTTATTTCCTCCTCCAAGCCAGCATCTTCCCTTTTGTAAATTATACAGTGGCCCCCTCACTGAGTGGTCCTCCTTCCATCCTAGTGCCAGAAGAATCTTTTCAAGGTCAAATCTTATCATCTCACCCATCTCCCACCAACTCCTGACCAAAAGCCTACTTGGCTTCTCCCCCCTCCTCTTCCTCCTCCTCCTCCTCCTCCCCCTCCGATGAACAATAGCCTGATGCACTGAATGGTGTGGTTACTAACACTATTTATTCTTTCTTTTCTCTACTCAAACTTTCTCCTTTCCTTCATTATACCATACTTCCTTCTACTTCAGGGCTTTTGTTCGGATCATTTGCATGTCTTTTCTCCTGGTTTAATTTTTATTCATCTTCAGGTTTCTGTTCTAACATCACTTCTTCAGGTAAGCATCTGTTTAACTTGCGTTTATAATGTTTACCACATGCTGTAATTGTTCATTTATTTTTATGTTCACCATGTTCTCCATCGAAATCTAGTCATTTCTTCTTCCCCATCCCAAGCAGAACATACTGGGGGGGGGGGGGGAACTTAGTCATAATTTAGACAGATCCATTAATACCACATTCTTTATCAACCACTTTCTTTTTTTAAAAATTTTTAATGTTTATTTATGAGAGAGAAGCAGAGAGAGAGAGAGGGAGACACCGAATCTGAAGCAGGCTCCAGGCTCTGAGCTGTCAGCACAGAGCCCGACATGAGGCTCGAACTCACTAACAGTGAGATCGTGACCTGAGCCGAAGTCGGACACTTAACCAACTGAGCCACCCAGACCCCATCAAACACTTTCATCTAGAGCAGGAACATGCCTGGTCTCTGGAAAACAAACTCCTGGGACCAGACTTGGCTGAACTATAGCGGTGAAGGCAGTTTTTATCACTTCTTGATTTATCTACAACACCCACGAATTAAGCTTTTCTTTCCTTTCCTTTTCTTTTTTCTTTATATTTAGTGTTTCTGGTATTAGATGTTAAATTTACCTATTTGGGCAAATTAGAGAAAATTAAAAGTGGTGCTCTGGAAGTTCCTTAATGATCCATCTACCGTAGGCTTGATAACCCCAGAAGGTTACAGCTAAGAATTTTTAAAAAACCATGTAAACAATATTTGCTTCTAATTCCAGATTTAGTAAATATTACATAAAATTGATTATGGCGAGTTGTTGGTAGCCATGTTTGGCAAAAATCTCCTAACATAGCACACATCATGAAGTCATCAGTACAGGGAAGCAATGTGAACAGTTCAAGGTGTTTTCAAAAATTAAGATTAGAAATTAGAAATATTTTATTTTGGGGCACCTGGGTGGCTCAGTCGTTAAGGGTCTGACTTCTGCTCCGGTCATGATCTCACTGCTTGTGAGTTCGAGCCCTGCTTTGGGCTCTGTTTTGACAGCTCAGAGCCTGGAGCCTACTTCAGATTCTGTATCTCCCTCTGTCTCTGCCCCTTCCCCAATCTCTCTCTCTCTCTCAAAACTAAATAAACATTAAAAAATTTTTTAAAGAAATATTTTATTTCTTCCCTAAGTTCAACAAAACACTACTGGGAAATGAGCCATCAATAAAAAGACAAAAAAAAAAAACATACTGAAAATAAATATCCTTACAAAAATAACCCCACGGGTATTGTTGTTGCTCATTTGTTTGCTTTTGGTAAACTTTAGTCACAAAAACAATGGATTGTGTTGCTTGCTCCAAGCAGTGACAGAATATGTTTAGAGAAAAGTCATGTGACTGTTTAGGTAAAATACTGCATTCAGCATCATAGCTAGGCATGGCCAGGGTGACTTCAGTAGGACAGGGAATATAAGATCTGTTACTCTTTATGTTCATTGGGATATTGAGAGCTTGGATGGATCCAATCTGGCAAGAATCCATTGGAAGGAAGTCAGAACCAGTTGGGAGCCCAGCTTCTTAATAACCACTGTTTAATTAAAAAGCAAGACAAAGATTTGAAAAATAAACAAAAGAGAGTTCAGATAAAGAGTTTACATGGAAGCTACTCATGGTGGAAGAGCAGTCTCCCAATGGCAGGACAGGTTTGATGATGAGCAGCAGGTGAAAAATAGGGCAGTGTGCAAACTGTCAGACTAAGGAAGACCTTCTGTTGATAAAAGAGAAATTGAACTCTGGGATAAAGTTTGGCCAATTCAATCTAGGCCTTAGCACCAAGGACAGAATAAGTGCTTGAGAAACCACGAAGTCACCAATGGAGTCACCAGAATGTAGAATAGAGTAGTAATGATTCCATTATGGATGGTCACCTTTCTTAAAGCTTCCAGCAGCAAGAGATAAGAAGGAATCTAGGAACCCAAATAAGGCCTCGTACCCACTCTGTAGGTCACTCACATACTTGCACATATTGCAGTAGGATCTCTGCAGACCACCATTGGCAGGGATTGAGACTGTCCCCATATTCAAAGTATGACTACTTCTTTCCAAAACCCTTACTTCCATTAGCGGAAGCCAAGTGGGTACATGAGAAGTCTTCCTGCTCCAGGGAAGGTCCTACAGTTCTCCATCCCCTTGAATTTACAGCTTTAGGATTGTGAGGATGATCCAGGATTAATCTCATTGCACCTTGTCCTGCTTCTGGTATTCATCCAATGAAGCCCTGACCACTTCTCTCACCATGCTCCAACCCGTGAACCCAATTCTCTAAGCTTCTGTAATCCTAAGTCAGTTATTAGTGAAATCCCCCATATCTTCACATTCGCTTGGTCTTCTTGCTCTTAATGAAATCTGACTGTCTCCTCATGACGCTGCTTTCCATACAAACTTTTCCTGGTTTCTCTCCCAAACTCCTCATCCCCCTGGGGTCTCCACATCCTACAAGTTGGTGGGACAAGTGCCTTTATTGCTGCTTGTTGTCACTTTTAGACCATCTTTTCTCTCTCTTTCAAAAAGTCATCCACGTTGGACTCCTTTCATGAGACAATAGCAGCCACTTCCTTATTTTACAGACACACACTTCCCCTCCTCAAGTTACTGCACTTCATTCCTTGAAGAGCTGAGCTCCCAAATCCTTATATCTCTGTTCAGCTATTGCCATCATCCTTCTCAGTGTTTCGAATACCCATAGAGATGACTCTTGCTCTAGGCTGGCCTTTTACTCTTGGACCTCCAAATATCTTATCCTTTATTCACCCCCATCCACTCATTCTCATGATCTTACCTTTGTTATTATCAATAATTGCAACCCCTCTATAATTTCAATGATGAACTTCCCACTCCATGCACGTATGGCTACAAATTGATGTGAAAGAAAGGAGCAGACTTTATAGTCTCATGAGATAGGACCCAGACTTCTACTGGATCTGTCAGAGAGGTTTGCTTCAGGAACAAGGTGCTTGAGCCAAAGCTAATGGATGTGTAAGTGTTTAGTTAGAAGGAAAGGATCTCTGTGGAGAAGTAAAGGAGAATGGCTGGTGAGAGAATTTTCCAAGTAGAAGGAAGTCTATGTGCCAAAGCCCTGGGGATAAGAGGGAGCAATCTATAGAATAGAAAAGGAAACAAAAATTAAAACAAATAGCCAGAGTTATGTAGCATACAGACACAAAGCCTTAAGGAAAGGATTTTCACATCTCAGCTGCTCCTGGCAATGAATGACAAATACTCTATTACCACCACTGTTTCTATTTGCATGTGGCTCTCTGGCCTCTTCTTGGATATCAAGACCATGAACTTGACCCAAATATTTGCTAGCTCATATAGTCACAAGATACTCCTTCCCCAAACAGAATATTTTTAAGTTAGTATATTATGGATTACCCTCAACAGCTCTGTGCTGGCGTCACTTTCAACCCCAGGGAAAACCACCCTGGCTTCTCACAATCTCACAAATGATCTTACCTGCTCATCAACCTTGGATCTCAGGGTGGACAAACATGGATAGTAGGATGCTTCTGGTCCTACTGTGCTTTTGCCAGTGGAGACTGGCTTTGGGGAGTGGTGGATAGATGACAGCTGGAAACAGGGAGGGTATGTGACCGGACAGGGCACAGTCATGCTCCTGCAAGCACTAGTGAGTGTGTGTGAGCATCTTCTCCCGTATTGCACATGTGTATGTGTGTGGCCATGAGTGTCAGTGTGGGTTTGTGCAAGAGGTGTTTCCCTTTCCATTCCAGAACTTGGTCAGGAGGCTCAACACCTCCATGTTGTGCACCCACTGCCACACAGATCACTCTGTGTGTACAAAGTGAATGACGCTCTCTCTCTTGTGCAGCAACCCCATTTGTTGTGCCCTGGACCTGACCTCTGGTCTCTTGTTGCATTGTCTGCTTTCTGGACTGTGGCTCTCTTTGTTTTGACTCCTTGATAATTGCTCTTGATTTCCTGCCTGTTAGATCTTTAATCACTTTTGACCACTTTTTCTGAGACTGTAGTAGTTTTTAGGCCCCCTCCCCCCACCCCATTAAGTGATCCAAAACACAGACATCTAATCCGTCCTCCCCTCCGGGTGCCTGGCACACTCGGCTGAGTAAACTGTTTGACCAGAGAGACACCAATCAAGTGAGTATATACTCATTTTTATGCTAATGTGAATGGCTTTGGTTTTATCCTTCTTTGAAACCAGTAGTCAATGTGATGTTTGAAGACATTTAGTTTGGGTATGAGAAGTGTTGGAACCTTGTGTTTTGGTCAGTGTTTTTCAAACTAGGTTTTGCTTCCTACATATCAATGTATGCAGTACACTTGAATAAATTCCCAGTGCCAGTTGCTGAAAATCACAAACTGCATTTTATGATCCCTTGAAAATGAAAAATGCATGGGTGTGTGAATGCGGCAAACCCATACTTCATCATTTTCGACTGCTAAGCTTTTGCTGCAGAGGGTTTTCCTAGGCAGATCAGTGGAGTTTTAACTTTCTACTCAAGAATATTGATTTAACAAAGAGGGAGAGAGGTTGGCATTTTCTGTCAGCTCTTTCCACTTGAAGACTGATCACTTGTGGACGGTGATCCCCCTGAGCCTAGCATGTCTGGGCTTATTTATATAAGCAAACTCACTGTCGGAGGATTCAGCGGTAGATACAGTCTGCTATTTTGTTAATACCATTACTCCTGCCTTCTCCTCCACAGTCAAAATTGAGTAGAATAATGGAGGCTTAAGAACGTATCCTTAAAAACAAAAGACATTTGCTTAAGGTACAGGATAAATTTTTATTAATCAGTGTCATTTAAATGTTTGTCAAGCTCTACTTGGCCTATTCTGATTTAAACTAAATGTGAGTTTAATAATACTTAACCAATCAGAAGTTCTTAAAGGAAAATTGGCAGTCAGAGGTTAGCACGAAAAAGTGATTGTACTTAGGTGTCCCATTTGGTCATTTATGTTGTTTGGTTTTAAGACTAGGAAAAATTTTAATGAAATGGTCATAAAGATTTCCTAATTGATTCTCTGGGAAATGATTTGTTTCTAGAGAATTTGTTTTCCTATAGTTGACCTATATATAATAAAGATTCGGAAAAACCAATTCATATAGTACACAATATGGAAATAGGCAAAGGTCTTAAAACTCCCAGTTGAATTGGCTCAGTGATTCTGATAAGGCGTGCGCATGACCGCTGCTTTCTTCTCTGGGTTAAGATTAAAAGCCAGCTGAGGATGAACAATGGCTCCCCATTTACAATGAAGCATATCAAAACAAGAAAGCCAGACAAGTAATAAAACATAATACTCCTTCACGCCCCTGTTTCAAGTAAAAAGATAAACCACATTGGGAATTTTGCCCTTTGCTTGTGTATATCACGTTATGTCACACAATAAGAAACCTGCTGCAAAAGCAGGAATAGAGAAAAGCCATTTAAATCTATCTATTGTTGAAGGCACATAACAAATGGACCTTTATTGCATTTTCCTTTCAAGGTGGTCCAGGAATAATAGTAGAGTGAGAGCACATCGATACTGATGGTACACCATTTTTCTCCATTCACAGGAGGAGGAGAGGAAAAACCTGCTTAATAAATGTATTTTAACAGGGGTGCCTGGCTGGCTCAGTCGGTGGAGCATGTGACTCTTGATCTTGGAGTCATGAGTTCAAGTCCCATGTTGGGTGAAGGGTTTACTTAAGAAAAATAAATTTCAAAAAAAATTAATAAGTAAATATGTGTACTTTAACAATGTAGTACTTCTAGGGGCACCTGGGTGGCTCAGTTGGTTAAGCATCCGACTTCACCTCAAGTCATGATCTTGCATTTCGTGAGTTCAAGCCCTGCAATGGGCTCTGTGCTGACAGCTCAGAGCCTGGAGCCTGTTTCAGATTCTGTGTCTCCCTCTCTCTCTGCCCTTCCCCTCCTTGTGCTCTGTCTCTGTCTCTCTCTCTCTCAAAAATAAATAAAAACATTAAAAATAGTTTAAAAAAACTAATGTAGTACTTTTATATCATAAGCCTCTTAGGCCAGATTGCCCTACCACAACATAAATAGAAACTGGTCGGTAACTGTCCTGTGAATTTTGATTTTATAAGAAACCTAATCTGGACTAATGAGATAGAGTCAACTTGCCCTGAGAGAAGTGAAGTCTAGGTAAATTGATGAAATTACCTTTCATTTCTTTGGCTCAGGCAAAGCTCCCCCTTGTGGAAGGCAGACTGCTTTCAACATGTCTCAGAGTGAGCTTTCCAGTCATGGGCTTCCTACTCCCTGCGGGGCCATCAACAAATTAACTGGTCTTCTTTGAGGCTCAATTTCCTTGTAAGTCAGAAAGTAACAGGGGCGCCTGGGTGGCTCAGTCTGTTAAGCGGCCGACTTCAGGTCAGGTCATGATTTCGTCTTTCATGGGTTTGGGCCCCGCGTCAGGCTCTGTGCTGACAGCTCAGAGCCTGGAGCCTGTCTTCAGATTCTGTGTCTCCCTCTCTCTCTGACCCTCCCCTGCTTGTGCTGTCTCTCTATGTCTCTCAAAACTAAAAAAAAAAAAAGAAAAAAGAAAAAAACCAAACAAAAAAAGTAACAATCTTGCAAGATTGTCGCAAAGCTCAACCATGACTTATGATATTAACTCATAAATTAATCTAGTTAAAAACAAAGAAACCTACACTCTAGTAGCAAGTAGCAAGTGAGCATCAGAGAGCTGAAATAGAGAGCTATAGACGATAGATGACTGAGTAAGGGAATAGAATCCAATGGGTATAACATTTTTGTTACTGAAATTTGAAATATTTAATTCAGTTTGGAAATTCAGCAGTAATTTAGGCATGCGATTTGTGGGTGTCATTAATGTCCACACACGTATAGTTTTCCATCTCAAATTACCTGGTTTTTAACCCCAAGTTTGCATATGGAAGACATACTTCCAGGAAACACATTTCAGGCAAGATACAATGTGTTACAAGCAGCCATTCCTATATTTCAATGAAAAGGTAATCCTTAGCTGGTGGTAACTTTGTTCTGATGCCCGAAGGTTAATGGGCAAAGTTGTTCAGTGCAAAACATGGCTCAGAGGGCACAGGCGTTTGTTAGTTTAACTCCTCAGGACGATTTTTCCCCGTCTTTGCTATTAGCAGAGACTGGCCGAACGTCGGTTAAGTTATGTGGCATCTACTAAGGTTGTGTAAACGACCAAATTATCCATATTCATTGTCTACACACACACACACACACACTCACACACACACCCAAACGGTTTCTTAAGCAAGAGTTAGGCTGTATTTGCTTCTCACCACCTTCTTTTCTTTCCAATGGAATGGCGAATGGCGTAACTCCAAGGCTCTACTCTCTATAGTTGGCACGGGCCTACTCTAATGGACCAGACCTCACCCAGGTAACAAATTTCTAATGTGCTCAAGGAATGTGCTCTTCCCAACACAAAATAGTGAGTGAAGTGGACAAGATCAAAGCCACATAGTCTATTTAATTGTATCCTGAGGTGGGGGGAGTGGCAAGGTGGCAGAGAAGTAGGGAGCTCTGTGATCTCCACCCACCCGCAACTGTCAAACTGAGAAGGACTAGAGCCAAAATACTCTGATCTGCAAGAATGGAAGGTGTACACACAGAATCCTTATAGATGACAGCATCACGGATGCCTGAGTGAGTGCGAACTGCGAGCAGAGGCTCTGAGGGGAGGGAGCACCGGCCCAAAGCGGAGCTGGGAGAGCACCCAGAAAGGTGGCACAGGGCCGCAGAGGGCTGTGTGTGCAGAGACGGCACAGGGCCGTGGAGGGCCGCATGGTGGAGCGGCTGTGCAGAGCGGCGGAGAGCCAAGGAGAAGAGAAAGAGAGACTGAAAACGCTCATAGAGTGGTCTCTAGAGAGGAGAGAGACCTCGGCCCAGGACGGAGGGACACAAACATCCCATGTATAGCCGCTGGGCGCGGGGAGAGAAATCCGTCCCCCTTGGCGGGCTTGTGCTCCCTTGGGCCCGCCTGCGGGAGGACGTTTCAACTGGGGCAGCAGCATTAAAATGCATGGACTGGGATTTGGAAACGTGGCAGAGCTTAGGAAAAAAAGCAATTTGGCCCGCCCGCGGCACAGGGAGATTGGACTCAAAAGAGTGGCTTGCAACTCGTGCGTGGACTGAGAAGGGCTTGGGGCACCGCCGTTCTCCCCACAACCACTAAGGCGGGGCCTTGGAGAGCACCCCGGAGACCCCATCTACCTACACCAAGCCACGCCCATCCGCCCAGGAGAGCTGCGTTTTTTTCTACTTTTTTTCCTTTCTTTTTTAAAATTTTTTTCCTTGTTTTCTCTTTTCTACTTTCCTTTTTCCTTCTTTTCTCTTTTTCCCCCCTGGAGTCTGGGAAAGACCAACATTTATGCACTGGCGTGGTTAGGTCAATTCTTGCCATCCAGATATACTTTCCCTTATCTCATTCTTATCTCCCCCCTCCACAAGTTTTAGGCTCTCAGACTGTCCTTGGTCTTTGGTTATTGCTGTCCACCCACCTTCTTTTTTTCTTTTCCTTTCCTTTCTTTTCTTTTCTGTTCTTTCTTTCTTTTTTCTTTCCCCTTTTGGTTTGCTTGTTTATTTGATTTGTCTGGGCGTTTGCGTGCTTTTGTTCCCAGTGTGTTTGTCTCTCTATTTTCCTTTTCAGGGCTACCTCAAGAAACACGCCAAAGTACACATGGTGGAAAGTCCCAAATAGCACTGAGTAGGAAAATAAAATAATCAAAGGCATAACAAGAGAAACCGAGAGACACCATTAAAAGAACACTTCCTGAAACGACAGGCCCTGGACAGTCAAGGAGCCCCCTTCAGTAGAGCAACACTAACAGGTGCACAGCACATAACGAGATTTTAAAACTGACAAAAGACAGAAAGCTAGCCAAAATGACGAAATGGGAGAACTCTCCTCTAAAGAAATTCCAGGAAGAAATCACAGCCACAGAAATGCTCAAAACAGATATAAGCAACAAAACTGAACAAGAATTTAGAACAATTGTCATAAAATTAATCGCTGGGCTTGAAAAAAGCATCAGAGAAGCTATTGATACAAAGACTAGGGACCTTGAAAATAGCTGTGATGAGTTTAAAAAAGGCTATAAATGAGGTGCATAATAAAATGGAGGCGGCCACTTCATGGATTGAAGAGGCAGAGAGGAGAATAAGAAGACACAGTTATAGCAAAAGAGGAAGTTGAGAAAAAAAAGAGAAATTGATACAGGAGCATGAAAGGAGAATTTGAGACCTGAGTGATACAATCAAATGGAACAGTACCTGTATCATAGGTATTCCTGAAGAAGAAGAAAGAGAAAGAGGTCCTGAAGGGGTGCTTGATCAAATTATAGACGAGAACTTCCTGAATTTGGGGAAAGAAATAGACATTGAAATCCAAGAGGTGCAAAGAACCCCCTCAGGACATAACTTAAATCAACCTTCGGCACAACATATTATAGTGAAACTGGCAAAATATAAAGAAAAAGAGAGAATTCTGAAGGCAGCTAGTGATAAAAGGGCCCTAACATACAAAGGGAAACCTATCAGAGTGGTTACAGACTTATCTACTGAAACTTGGCAGGCCAGAAAGGAATGGCAGGAAATCTTCAATGTGATAAACAGGAAAAATATGCAGCCAAGAATCCTTTATCCAGCGAGCCTCTCATTCAAAATAGAAGGAGAAATAAAAGTGTTCCCAAATAAACAAAAATTGAGAGAATTCGTCACCACCAAACCAGCCCTACAAGAAATCCTAAGAGGGACTCTATGAGGAAAATGTTGCAAGGAATACAAGGTACCAGACACATCACTACAAGCATGAACAATACAGAGAACACAACGAATCTAAACCTACATTTTTCAGTAATAACACTGAATGTAAATGGACTGAATGCCCTAATGAAAGACACAGGGTAGCAGAATGGATAAAAAACCAAAATCCATCTATTTGCTGTCTACAAGAGACTCATCTTAGACCTGAAGACACCTTCAGATTGAAAGTAAGGGGATGGAAAAATATCTATCATACAACTGGAAGTCAAAAGAAAGCTGGAGTAGCCAATCTTATATCAGACAAACTAGACTTTAAAGTAAAGGCAGTAACAAAAGATGAAGAAAGACATTATATAATAATTACAGGGTCTCTCCATCAGGAAGAGCTAACAATTATAAACATCTATGCGCCGAATTTGGGAGCACCCAAATACATAAAACATGGAATCACGAATAGAAACAATCTTATTGACAAGAATGTGCTTATCGCAGGGGATTTTAATACTCCACTTACAGCAATGGATAGGTCAACCAGACAGAAAATCACTAAAGAAACAATGGACCTGAATGGCATATTGGAACAGGTGGAATTAATAGATATATTTAGAACTCTGCATCCTGAAGCTAAGGAATTCACTTTCTTCTTGAGTGCACATGGCACATTCTCCAAGATAGATCACATATTGGGTCATAAAACAGCCCTCCATAAATACAAATGAATTGAGATCATACCATGCACACTTTAAGATCACAATGCTATGAAACTTGAAATCAATCCCAGTAAAAAGTCTGGAAAACCTCCAAAAATGTGGAGGTTAAAAACCACCCTACTAAAGAATGATTGGGCCAATCAGGCAATTAGAGAAGAAATTAAAAAATATATGGAAACAAATGAAAATGAAAATACAACAATCCAAACTCTCTGGGATGCAGCAAAGGCAGTCCTAAGAGGAAAGTATATTGCAATCCAGGCCTATTTCA
>CM053577.1:136707992-136767769 GCA_028646485.1 Cryptoprocta ferox | reverse complement strand
CATGCAGATAAAAAGCTTCTGCACTGCAAAGGAAACAATCGAAAAAACTAATAGGCAACCGACAGAATAGGAAAAGATAGTTGCAACTGGCATATCGGATAAAGGGCTAGTATCCAAAATCTACAAGGAACTCACCAAACTCCACACGCGAAAAACAAATAATCCTCTCCAAAGAGGACACCCAGATGGCCAACAGACACATGAAACGATGCTCAGTGTCACTCATCATCAGGGAAACACAAATCAAAACCACACTGAGATCCCACCTCACGCCAGTCAGAGTGGCTAAAATGAACAACTCAAGAGACTATAGATGCTGGCAAGGATGTGGAGAAACGGGCACCCTCCTACACTGTTGGTGGGAATGTAACTGGTGCAGCCGCTCTGGAAAACAGTGTGGAGTTTCCTCAAAAAACTATCAACAGAACTCCCCTATGACCCAGCAATAGCATAGCACTGCTGGGGATCTACCCAAGGGATACGGAAGTGCTGATGCATAGGGGCACATGTACCCCAATGTTCATAGTGGCACTTTCAACA
Source organism: Cryptoprocta ferox (assembly GCA_028646485.1). Classification (NCBI taxonomy): domain Eukaryota; kingdom Metazoa; phylum Chordata; class Mammalia; order Carnivora; family Eupleridae; genus Cryptoprocta; species Cryptoprocta ferox. The sequence continues at coordinate 136,767,229 of CM053577.1, read as the reverse complement.
ATAGCCAAATCATGGAAAGAGCCTCAATGTCCATCAACTGATGAATGGGTCAAGAAGATGTGGTTTATCTATACAATGGACTACTACACGGCAATGAGAAAGAATGAAATCTGGCCATTTGTAGCAACGGTGGATGGACCTCAAGGGTGTCATGCTAAGTGAAATAAGTCAAGCAGAGAAAGACAGATGCCATATGTTTTCACTCATAGGTCTAACGGGAGAAACTTGATAGGGGACCATGGGAAGGGGAGGGGGAAAAGAATTAGGGAGAGGGAGGGAGGCAAATCATGAGAGACTCTTGAATACTGAAAACAAACTGAGGGCTGAAGAGGGAGAGGGAAAGAGGAAGGGGGTGATGGACATGGAAGGGGGCACTTGTGGGGAAGAGCACTGGGTGTTATATGGAAACCAATTTGACAATAAACTATAAATAAAAAAAAAAGGAATTCCCATGTAGAAATTCTTAAAGTTCCACTGTGAATAAAAAAATTAAATAATAAAAAAAAATAAAGCACCTACAATTGCCGCAAAAAAAATAATTGTATCCTCAATTTACTGCAAGGGTAAGAAAGTAATGAGTAATTTGCAATAAAAAATAAGACATGTGGAATTCATCTTAACCCTTCACTAATCTTCACTACTGTTTGATAGATCTTTTCTGAAAATAAGGTGGGTGTTTTGTTTAGATGGCAGGGTACATTCAGGAAATGCAAGCCCCCACCCCGTTTCAGGAAATGTAAGAAACTTCTGATACAGACTTCACTCTGAAGCGTGAGCAGATGTTAAATCTTAAATAACTTTTTTAAGCCACTCTTAATACTTTTATCAATCTGTCTTAGATTTAAATGCCAAGATATTTTCACTATACGTTAAAGAAAACAAAATGAAATTATATGAACACAAGTGTGCTATGTTTCGCTATGTTCCTAATAGTCCATGCCGCCCAAATATTTTCCCTATGAAAAGAGCACCGACATCAATTCCTCACACGAGAGCATGTCATTAGATGAGTCTGTGGGATTAATGAAAGTATACTGTTCACCAGATTTTACTGTTTGTTCTAGGATTGAAACTTTACACATAGAAAAGGAGACTGTGTACAAAAATTACTATTCATAGTGCAGATATGTGGCCCTTGCAATTGTGTTTCTTTGATTGTACATGAAAATCACTTTAAACATTGCTTTTTGATTTCCCTCATTAAGAGCATACATTAAAAAACAATCTGCATCTTGCATGCATACTGAATATAGTCATTAAAAAATATTTTTAGGTTTATTTATTTATTTTTGAGGGAGAAAGAGAGAGAGGAAAGAGAGAATAAACAGGGAAGGGGCAGAGAGAGAGAGGGGGAGGGAGAGAACCCCCAGCAGGCTCCATAGTGTCAGTACAGAGCCTGACCTCACAAACCGTGAGATCATGACCTGAGCCAAAATCAAGAGCCGGATGCTTAATCTACTGAGCCACCCAGGGGCCCCCTCAATATCTTTCAACAAGAAGGTGAACAGAATGTGGGAAAGACACACTACTCCATATCTGTGGACAGTTTTAGAAATATCAACTCCTCCAGAGGTTAAAAAGAGTATATTCTTATACAGAATAAAAAGAGAGTTTAGCATATCTGTATCTTTTTTTGGGCATGGATAGAAAGCTCTGATCATGAATTTATTTGATTTTATAGAGCATTCAAAATGTTCTTGATTGTTACAGAATCTTGAAAGGAAGCTGACAGTGGGTCTGCATATGGATTTAGGAATACGGGGGAGGAGCCTGGGTGTCTCAGTCGGTTAAGTATCTGGCTCTTGACTTTGGCTCAGGTCATGATCTCTCGGTTTGTGGGTTTGAGCCCTGCATCAGGCTCTGTGCTGACAGCTCAGAGCCTGGAGCCTGCTTCAAATTCTGTGTCTCCTTCTCTCTCTGTCCCTCCCACTCTCTCTCTCTCAAAAATGAGCATTAAAAAATGTTTTTAAGAATAGTGGGCCTGGGATGCTAAAGAGTGGTACTAACTGGGATGTTCTGATTTCATGATAGAAAGATTAATTATCACTCAGCATGACATTCTATTGTACTCATTAAAGTCAGTTTTAATAAGTTACTGATAAACCATCACCATCTTAATATTTTGTCACCCCCTCTCTGTCTAGTGAATCAGTAACACTGAGATTACCTTTCCCAGATCCTCTAGAATTAGATGTGATGCATGACCCTCAATCACAAAAGGTATACATTTCACACCACTACATGTGACATGACACGCTGATCAACTACAAGGCAACTACAAAGGTGCTGAAGCCTTTTTGGAGTATTTTAAAGAGTATTTCCTTTTCGTTTACGTGGGATCTGGGTGGGAATCCTGAGGAATCACCCATGAAACAAATAAGAAAACCACAATGTGAAAGTGGATCGGCTATTTTTATGCCCACCAAAACCATTTATTTATAGATCTCTTCCCATGAATCAAATTCTTGGTCATTTGCTCACACAGAGACTACCTCTTTAGTGACACTGCCTAGTACTTTAATTAAATGCAGATGCCTTTCTTTTTTATTTATTTGCATTTCTGAGCATGTCCTATAAAACTCAGTGAGACTCTTACTCTTTAACCTCACATATAAAAAATTCATAACATGTTGAATAACACAGAAGTCTTTCCCTTTTACAACAAGATTACATGTTGGGGATTTCTTCCATACCCTCCATGTCCCCCAAACCATCGCTCTAGTGAATTTTAAAGTCAGTAAACAAAAGGAAAAAATGGTTTTCACAAAAGGGTCCTCTGCAGGATGTATATAAATTTCCTCTTTTCTTTCACTTTGGGTATATCGTTTAGAGAATGACCGGGAGGTGAGGGACTTGGCCAAAATGCAAGTCAGCAGCCCTCATTTTGATACAAAGTAAGTTTTGCAGAAAAGAGTTCTTATTTTATCTAAAGTTGAGGAAAAGAGAGGTCTCCAAGTTTCTCTGTAGGTACTGTGATTCAGCTTCCTGCACGGGTATGTACGTGTGCACGCACTGGCCATTTTGACTGTAGTAGGTGGAATACCACCCTTCCTCCCTAACCAAAGACATCCTATTCCCCTGAACCCTAGAATATGTTAGGCCACATGACAGAGTGCTTTTAGGATTTCAAATGTATGATTTCTAATCACCAACTTTGAGATGGTGGGTTATCCTGGACTTACCCAGGTGGGCTGAAACCAATCACAAGAGTAGTTTGGTGATAAACAGTGAGAGAGAGAGGCAGAAAAAAAGGTCAGAGTAAGACGATGTGAGAAGAACCCAGCCCCCCGAGGCTGGCTTGGGAAGGGGTCATAAGCCAAGGAATGCGAGCAGCCTCTCAAAGATGGAAAAAGCCAGAAAATGGATTCTTCCCAGAGCCTCCAGAAAAGAATGCACCCTTGATGACATCTTGATTTTAACCACGGGAGACTGATTTCAGACTTCTGACTTTCAAAGCTGTAAGACAAAAAAAAATCCATCATGATTTAAGCTACTAAGGTTGTGTTGATTTCGTACGGCAACAACAGGAACGCCACACACATTTCCTGTAGTTCCATTCTGTAATATTGTTGCATAATTGTGTCCTACTCTACCGGAAGGGGGTGTCTGACAGATTGGGGTAGTGGTTTCATGGTGGGAGAGGAGAGAGAGGAAACAAAATACTAAGTTCGCTTAGAAAAGCTTCGTGTCTTCAAAGAACTGTGTCCTTGAAATGTCTCTACTTCTATGTCCCTTTGCAATGTTAACTATGGCAACAGATTGATATCCTATAATATGATCTAACTTTATTTTAATCTAAAAAAATAGAATCTCATTCCAAAGGTCTTATTTTAATAAGCTTTTCCTTTTACAAAATAGAAAAATGTACCTCAGTATCCCATTTAACTAAAATAAGATTAAATGCCATCCCAAACTCTTTCTTTGTTACAAATATGTCTCTTGAATGTATATATGTGTGCATCTCATACAAATCTGCATTTACTTGTCATAAGTCATTTTCCTTGTAACTATCTCTCACATAAATTCCTTTCCGTTTTTGTTTCAACCAATTTCTGAAAGAGTGGAGATCACTCTGTTTCTATTTTCGAGTTAAATGACTTTGTATAGGATTCTACATATGATTTATTGCTCCTGGTTTAAATATGTAAAGTCTCAACAGAGATGTGTTGAGCCTGGAGATTTTGCATTTTAAGTCACTGGTAATCTGAATTCTAGGACTGGAAAGGAATTCTGAATTCACAAACCTCTGCTTATGCAGACATCTACATTAATGGTCTAGACAGATAATGCCTTTTTTTTCCCTTTTGTGTCTTCCAATTCTCCTGGGAAGACATTTTCATACCATTGTTAAGCCGTGTTTCAATCCATAACACTGTGCTTTGTTCTGTCTAACCCAAGTGCCTTCTGATCTGCTCAAACCCAGTTCTTGCTATGGTCTTAATGGTAATATGTCACAGCTCTTTCTCTTCTGAATCATCTTCTTCTTCACACTTGAAATTTTCTTAAGTAATCACTATCCCCCACCAATAGGTTTGTCCTCTCTGGGCTAAATAGTGTCTAAAGCATTTTCCTGAAAGATGAGAAAAAATTCAGCAATTAATCACATTCATTCTTCTCTCTTGGGGGCACTCCATAGGTCAATTGTAGAACCCAAACAAAGTACTATATCCTAATTCAATTGTCATCATTAGGGATTGAATGATAGTAGGGCATTTCGGTGAATGTTATCTGTGTCATTGTCTGATTTCTTACAGTATTAGTACATTAAAGATTCATCTTTAATTCATGGCTTCCATAGCCTGGTTTTTGAATCACAATTAAAATCAAAGTTTGTTTCTACCCAGAAATTCTGTAGTTTATTTCTCTTCTTCCATTAAAGGAGAAATACAGTTATAGTCCAAAAACTGGGCGGCTGAGAATAAGAAAGAAACTCTACGCAAGACGCTTCTCTTCACTGGGCTTCAGTGTACTCCGTAAAGTTAAACGATGGGAACCACACTGTTATTGTACTATCTTCCACCAGCCCCTACCCCATAGATATGTTAAATTAATTGATGTGCATTGATGGAACTCATGAACAAAAATATCCCACTGTGAAGAGTCACTTGATTTTTTTCTCACATAGATAATTTCTCTAGTCTGTTAAAACTAGTATGATAGATGAATCCAAAATGCAATTATCTTCTAAACTATCATCTTCTAAGGACTTGACAAAATTTTCCAATATTTTCTTAGGGGTGGCAGTTGAAGTAGGAAGTCTGTAATTACAAAGGTTAAGGCTCCCATAACTTACAGTTAGATTAAATAAAATTAAATATATATATATATATATATATGTGTGTGTGTGTATATATATATATATCTCCTGATGTGGGGCTTGAACCCACGAACTGTGAGATCATGACTTGAGCCAAAATCAAGAGTCAGATGCTTAACCAACTGAACCACCTAGGCGCCCCTTAAATCTTAGTTCTTATATGGGAATATTTACCTGAAATTCCATAAGTCACTCAATAAGATATTTAATACCCATGCAAAATCATCTATACTTATGAAAAATGAAAATTAACTTACGATCAGATAAGGTGAAATGCAAGGCTATGTACTCCTTACAATAATTGTGAGGAATTCTTTGGAATAAGAAGAAATGTCTTTATTCATGCAATATGTCTGAAATTATTATAGCTCACATCCTGGGGACACCTCAACAAATTTCTGAAGAACCATAATGGGAAAATATTACATGACATGAACTCGAGAAAGCTCAGTATATTTAGCTAGGCATAGATAGCTGTGTCCTGTTCACAATGCTCTATCCTAGCCATATTATTCTAGCCATTGGAATATTGCTAAATTTGGGGTTAATGATTGTGTCTTGAAATGATTTAAGTTCTATCCCTTTAATGTTTTTGATTTTTTATATTTTCTTCCTTTTATATATAGTTTGCCATGTTTACAGATGGGTATAGAGGGATAGTTTTCAAACAGGAGTTAATATTGGCTATAGTTAAAACCCAGAACGTGATTTTCTTCAAGGGAAGTTGACTCTCTGGGCAACAGCACTCTTTCAAAGAGAAGACCCTGAAGGCTGAGTAGGTGTAATTGGAGAGGAATAAAATGTTTATCTATTAAAATTTACTTCCACCTTACAGGATTTAATTAAATGTTTTTGCACCTCTGCAATTATTTGTATCCAACATTGAGATTGTCAGCATTTATTCTATTAACAATCAGCAGCCCAGCTCACCTAAAGAGGGCAGACAACTTGTTTATTCTTCTCTGTATCGGAGAAATCCAAATACAAAGAGAACATATCCACAAGCTGAATGCTTTGCTTCCTTTGACCAGTGGTGCCTGTATGTCCTTTATTCTCTTTTACTACCTGACATATTAAGAGTTGCTTGTTTTTTTGTTCTCAAAGTGTATTTGTCACAGAAAATTGGCCAATTCGATATATTAACATCCCAGTGATGAAACAGCTACTGGCAAACTCAGAAGACTTTCTTCCAGGAGATATAGTTGAGTAATTGAAAGATGTGATAATCTTTTCTCACTCCCAGTTTGCATGAAAACTGTTCCAGGAAAAACGGGTTCAGCTGTTATATATAGTGCCTGTCAGAGCCCTTCCCATGGGAAGTGTGGATTCTCCGAGACACTCTGATACGTGGAGAGACATGGAGATGGATCGCAGTCAAACCTTGAACTTCAAATTAGTGGACAATGGCTCTGTGGAGATACCAACTAATTTTCTCCCTACAGGAATACGGGGCGGCTTGACAGGCCAATCGCATCCATTATTTTTAATTGGAGAGAAAAATGACACAGTTAGAGTGACATACCACATATCCATGGCCTAACTTTGTGATGGGCAAAAAATTTGCTAGCGAAGTGGTCTTTCGTTTTGTATTCAGTTCCTTTTCACACCAACGGGAAGAGTTGAGGGGAGAAATGTCTAAATGTCAGACAGTCAGTGAAGAGACTGCTGTTTCTCAGCAGAGGTAATTAGGTGGACCTTTCTCAACCCAGGACGTGGGAGTGAAGGCTCCTTCCAGGTAACGGGTGCCCTTTATTCTGTTTTCAAGAGCCATAGACCAATGTATGTTCTCAAAAAGGCGCTTTCCCCTCTGTGATTAAATATTTATCACAGCAAGGAGCTAGCAGTGGCACTAAGTGCTTCCAATTAGCCACAACAGAGGGTTATAAGTGACTTCAGAACAAGTATCAATATTTTAAAAGGGAGGAGCAGGTCAGAGCAGTGAGGTTGCCAATCTGTATTTCTCCCCACAAGCCCATTACAAAGGATGCTGTTTGTTGGTAAACATCAGCTCTTGCCAGCCTACTCTCTCAGCAAGGCTTTGGTGGCCAGTGTCAGAATATAAAGTCTCTAGGCTTCCAAGTGGTCTTATGAGTAAAGAGCAAGAAGAAGCTTTCTAAGATGAAAGCGATCAATTCTAAGTCTACGTTGTTTAGCTTCAACTGTTGCTCACCCAGAAAAAAAGATGGCTTCATTTCCAGGCAAACAGAAGCTCGTTGAAGGCAGGGGCTTTACACTCCGAGTTCTATCATGTACTCAGTGCCTAGAAGGGTAAGAGATTTCAGTGTAGCTATGACAACAACCTTATACTCAGCCATCCTGAGTCAAAGAAAAGGTAATACCCATTTTCACAAACACGCCATTTGAATAGTCTTCAAGGATACAAAAATAATGTAAATGTGACAAAATGACCAGATGGTCCCCAGGAAGGGAAAAAAAAGGTACAGCAAACCTTCTAGGGAAGACCTGGCAATTTGGCAATATTTCAACTATTTCAGAGTTAGGGAGCAATTGCACTTCTCTGCTATAAAGTCAATAAAAACTTGCATTTTAAGGGAGAAACCCAGATGTTTCACAGCCCAATGTCAAAAGTTTTTGAGCTTAGTTTTGCAGTACAGTCGTTTGATACTTTCAAGTCCCTCGATCCACCATGAGTCATGATGAATCATCAGAAACATGACAATAATATCCTCTGCCCCACAAAGTGATAAAGGAGAGGGTGTAATGTGAGCACAGGTAATATTGTGCCTGAAACAGCCGTTCAGTGGATGTTTGTTTGCTCCCTGTCCTCCTTCCCTTAGTCCAGATCTGTTCACTTGGGTGCTTAGTTTATTACAACTATGTTTCCATAAAAATAGGTTCACGTTCATGATCTATTAACCTACCTTCTAATTGCCAAAAATCTGACATGTCAGTTTATACTATGTGATAACTCAGCAGGTATTTTTTTATTTCCTCAAATTTCTGGAAGTTTGTATAGGATATGGGCCTAACCATGACTGAGTTAGATAGAAACATTCACATGTTAATAATTAATAATAATAATAATAATAATAATAATATCTAATACATCTCATTTCAGGCCCCAATTCCAAATAAGGGCTAGCACTAGAATCTTGTCCTACCTTCTATTTTCCATGTTGTCATTCAGGGTTAATTTTGTTAAGTCTCAAAAAGCAGAATGGTAAGATGTATTCCCACTGTCACACAGAAAAAATGTGAAGACATTCACAGTCTTGAAGAAGTTCACTTCTGCTTTTTATTTTAGAATACTTCTCACAATAATAGTGGTAACTACTGGCTAAGTTGTTGTTCCCCCAAATGAAAATTTTCAGTTTGAAAGCAGTATGTCTATGTGGTAAGTTTTTGCTGAGAGACTTGAGTAGCAAACATGTCACTCTCAAAATATATCAAATATAAGTGTTAAACATATGTGCTAGTTAACGCTAATCTGTGTCAGCCGGTTATTAGTTACCCTGAATTGTTTGTGTTGTGTCTGAAGAATGGTTATTCATTCCGGGTGCTGAGGCTGAGGTTTGCCCAAAGTACAGACTGGTTGAATGACTATTCTGTACTTACTTACTAATAAATGTTACTGCCATTTGGTAAAATTTGTTATGAGAGCTCCTTTTTAAAAAATAATGTACTTTCTTCCTTCTTTTAACCCTGGATTTTCCAACTTCTACCAAAAAACTTAAATAATAGAAAATAAAAACCTGATATGCTGAACGCTCAAATGGATTAGGTTCAGGTGAGACAAAGATCTATTTTCTACGTCTTGACTCTGCTTCCTCATCAACATTTTTCCCCGTGAGTATTCTGTGTAAAGGGCAACACAGCTATCGTGAGGATGAAGCCAAGTTCATATTTGCCCAGTTTAATTGGCACCACAGTGGTTAACATGGCTGCCCCCAGCATCTCTGTGAATGTGCATTTGGCAGCTTACTCATCACCCAGTAAGGCAGTGACAAAAGGAAGTGGCAATGTGGCTTCTCTGCTGTATTCAGTACCCAACCCAAGAACAGTGGATGCATTGTAGAATCTGAAATGGCTCTTGTTACCAGTCCCGAGTTCATGTGATTCTTGGAACAGCACGTGAGACTGAAGTTGAGATGCCTTTCCACAAAGAATGTACCATTTAAATAAATTTAAATAAAAATAGCCTTCTTGGCGTCACAATGCATTCCACTTAACTAACAAGTCACTATTGATAAGACATATATGTATATATTTCATAGAGTATGTAAATCGAAACCGAACTGGAAATATTTAGCATCTCGAAATGCTGCAGGTTGGAATAAACCTGTAATATTTCACACATTCCCTGGTTGTTTGAAAATGTGAAGGATTTGTATGAGTTACAAGATGAGCTCTCAGCACTTCGCTTAGGAACAAACCACAGTGATTGTCAGAGGATCATGTATATGGCTGCTCCCTAGTGCTGTTTCTGCACGGGTCTGTCCAGAAGTTCTTTACAGTCATTGTGTCTGAACAAAAATGTTAAGGAAAGTAACAACGCTTGAATTTAGGACCACAGTATCAAAGTTATATGAACAAGAGAATAGTTGAAAGACCCTGATAGAATGCAAAATGTGGTCTTTTTTTGTATATCTATGCATCCTCTGAGTGGGTGGCTCCAATAATAAGCCATGCAAGACTGGTGTAAGCCTGTTCCCAAAGATCAATGCTGTGACTGCGGTCATCCATCATCTCTACCACAGGCAGGATGCAATCAATGGTAATCCATCTCTTTCCCATTGGATAATTGATTTTTTTAAAAATTTGTGGGATTGATCTTTTTTCATTTTAAGAAACTGTCATTGCATAATACAGTAGTTTTAAGGATTGAGGGGAAAAAAGGGTTTGGGTGTTTCAATAAAATTCTAATGTTGCTAGATTTAATCATATTCTCTCATGATTAGCCCTGGGAAAAAAATTTTAAACCTTCTATATTAGGGATTTTCCTGTGTTCCTAATTTGGCTATTTTCCCCTCCACTGGGATCACACATAACCCCTTTTAGCTGCTTACCAAATTTTCTGTTTGTGTTGATTTACTCACATTAAATTATTTGCTATTAAAGGTGTTCCCAATCCTGAGGACTTTGACTTTCACAGAGGTCTTTTTAAAAATAAAATCTTTTGTTACCCGTCAAGGACTCTACCTTGGGGACGTTGATAACTAATAAACATTTTTTTTGAGTGAAGGCTTTTTAAAAGACTTTTTAAAAGTATTACACTCCCTAACCAGACTTCTAATTTTCTCTTTCAACTTTATATTCCCAAAATTTATATTTCAACTTATATTTCCAGCAGGTTTCACTTCCATACATTCACTCAAGAGGTATTAATTTTGGATCTACAAGGTTCTGGACACTCTTCAATCTATGGCGTATATATTAATTAGAAAAAAAAATACCTTAGTCTCTCCCTCAAAGAACTTATGTTGCAATAACAAGGGAAACAGACAAACAAAAAAAGAAATACATAAATACCTTATAGTCTTGGTAGGTTCTATCGAATATGAAGTAGTCTGATCTCAGAGTGACTGGAGACTGCTCTTGGTAGGGTCACCTTGGAAGGCCTCTCGGTAAGGATGACATTCTCTAAAAGAAATAAAACATTCTAAAGTTCTATACAAAGAAAAATAGAGATAGCCTGCAAAGTGGTTATGCTGGGATGAGAAGCCATAATTCCAGGCAGGGTGTCAGGAGATCACGTCTGCAGGGGTGATGGGGAGCTGACAGTTGACACAGAGCAGGTCACACAGAGCTGCGTGAGTAGAACATCCCTGTGGGGTGGCTCGTTAGTTCAGAGATGTTAGCGTGGAGTGAGTTAGGCATGTTCTGAAAGACATTAGTGTACGTGACAGAAAGCAAGCCAGCATCACCTGTGTGTGGTGAATTCCATCTGGCACAGTACCCCCAACCCACAAATGCCACTGTCACCTACATGAGAAACTGAGACCTACATTCACCAAGCCATGCTCAGGGAGCATCCCAGCCAGATGTATCTGTTACAGTCTTAGTTTGAACTTGTCATAACAGACAATCACTACCATAAAATTCATTTGTCAGAGTGTTAATTTTCACCAAGCACTAAACCTGAACTTTCACAGGACAATCTCAAATTCAGAAAGCGTCCTAAGGTCCTTGTAAGAGTAGTAACTATATTGATTGACTTTATCCTTTCAGTATGCAAGAGGAGCTTTCAAGGTAACCTCTTCAAACATATTGGTTTGTAATTTTTCTTTTTCTTATACTGTCTTGATCAGGTTTTTGGTTTTGGGGTTATGCTGATCTCATGAAATGATTTGGGAAATATTTTTTGTTTTGGTTTTGTTTTTTTCTCCTCTGTTTTGTGCAACTCTTTGGGTGTGTTCTGCCTTACTTCTTCCTTAACTGTTCGCTGGAATTCACCCATAAAATTGAGTTTGGAATTTTCTTCCTGGGAACCTTCTGATAATTTCAATTCAACTTCCTTAATAAATATATGGTTATTCAGACTTCCTATTTCTTATAGTGTCAGTTTCACAAAGTTGCATTTTTCAAGGGATTTCTTAATTTTAATTAAATTGTCATATTTAGTTTAAATTTTTTTTTAATGTTTACTTATTTTTGAGAGAGAGACACACACAGAATGCAAGTGGGGGGAGGGTCAGAGAGAAAGAGGGAGACACAGAATCCTAAGCAGGCTCCAGGCTCTGAGCTGTCAACACAGAGTCTGACAGAAGCCTTGAACTCACGAATGGTGAGGTCATGACCTGAGTGGAAGTTGGACCCTTAACCAGTTGAGCCACCCAGGCATCCCTGTCATATTTAGTTTTAAATGGGTGTTCCTAATAATACCTTATTATTCTATAACAACTATAAAATCAGAAGTCAGATATTCTCCCTTTTAATCTTGAGACTGGTAATTTGTTCTTTCATGCCTTTTTTTTTAATGAAAACTATTGTTTGATGTTTATAGCAGCATTATCAACAGTAGCCAAATTATAGAAAGAGTCCAAATGTCCATGAACTCATGAATCAATAAAAAAGACGTGGCATGCATATATATGTGTGTGTACATATATGTTACACACACACACACACACACACACACACAAAATGGAATATTACTCATTCATCAAAAAGAATGAAATCCTGCCATTTGCAATGATATGGATGGATCTAGAGAATATAATGCTAGGCAAAATGTTCAGTCAGAGAAAAATACTGCATGATCTCACTCATGTGGAATTGAAGAAACAAAACAAATGATCGTAGGGGAAAAAAGAGAGAGGCAAACCAAGAAACAGACTCTTAACTATAGGAAACACACTGATGGTCACCAGAGGGGAGGTGGCGGGGGGGGGGTTGGGGGAAAACAGGTTATGGTGATTAAGGAGTGAATTTGTCATGATGAGCACTGGATGTTGTATGTAAGTGTTGAATCACTTTATCGTACACCTGAAACTAGCATATACTGTGTGTTAACTACCTGGAATTTAAACACAAACTTAAAAAAAATTATTGCTTGGGGCTATCCATTTTATTAGTCTTTTTGAAAAGGCTTTGAAAAGATTGCCTATAGTATTTCTTTTAGTGCCATCTTATAGCTGATAAGTTCCTTCAGCTTTTGTGTATCAGAAAATGTGTATATAGAATTCCGTATTGGAAACTTTGGCTTCATTATTTTTTCTCTATTATTTTTCTGGCTTCTATTTCACTGGCTTCTGCTCTTTATAGTATCTTTTCATCTGCATATTTTGGACTAAATTTGCTTTCCTTTATGTAGCTTTCCAAGATAAAATTATATCCTTTTTGTGATTTTGTCTTCTTTTCTAGTACAGATATTTAAACCTATAAATTTCTCAGTAACCATTACTATAATGTCATCCAACTAATTTTGACATGAAAGCATTTTCTTTATCATTCAGTGTGAAATACTATATAATGTCCTGTGTGATTTCTCATTTTACTCATGAGTTATTTAGACTTGTATTGTCTAATTTCCCAGTATTGGGGTTTTTCCAGATGTCTTATTTCTATTGATTTCTTTTTTTTGTTTATTTATTTATTTTGAGAAAGAGAGACAGCATGCATGTAAGCAGGGAGGGGCAGAGAGAGAGGGAGAGAGAGAGAATCCCAAGCAAGCTCAGCACTATCAGCACAGAGCACAGCCTGACACGGGGTTCAAACTCATGAACCACCAGATCATGACCATAGCTGAAACTCAGAGTCAGACACTTAACTGACTGAGCCACCCAGGCACCCCTGATTTCTATTTTAATTCTGTAAAGGTAGCAGAACATGTTTTGTATATTTTTCAGTTCTAGAATTTGTGTTTGATTATTTTTTTTAACAGTTTCCAGTTGTATACTGAGCTTTTTCCTTTCTTATGGTCACCTTTTTCTTACGGTCATTTCATTCACTTATGGTCACCTTTTCCTTTAAATCCTCTAATATATTTATAATAGTTGTTTTGTAGTGTTTTTCCATTAATTTCAAATACTGGGTCATGTTAGGGTCCGTTTTTATTGCATGTTTTTTGCCTTGATTAGTGGTCATATTTTGCAGCTTTTTCACATTTCAAGTATTTTTTTTCTTTTGCACTAGATCTTGTAGACATTAAACTATAAGGAATCTGGAGTATGTTGTATTCATTTCTAGGGATTGATTTCTCTTTTAATAAACAGTTAAATTACTAATGGATTTTCTTAACCCAGTCAGGCTGGGTTTTAGCCCTTCTTTGGCCAACTCTATCTTTATCTTCTTGACTCCTATGGTATAGCCACTACTATAAGCAGTACATAGGTATAAAGTTTATCCCCCTGAAAACTTCACACCATCCCAATGTGCTCAGTGTGGCATTTCTCCTCTGATGGCATGGAACATTCTAAGAAATCCTAGTACTGTGTGACTTCAGACATTTCATTTCAATTCCAGTTGAACAGCCTCTGATTTCTGTTAGACTTTGCAAACTAACCTAGGCCTTAGCCAAAGACCCAAAGGGTAGCTCCACATGGACATTGCCTTGTTCCATTTTCTCTAGTACCATGTCCTACAAATTCCATGGACTTCCACAGTCCTGGACTCAGATTTCTGCCTGCTTAGCTTAACTAGGCTGGACTCCATGGTCCTGTTCCATGGTCTAGAAAGTTCCCAAGTCCTGTATTAGTCAACTGTCCTTTAGAAGAAAGGCTGCATAGCTGTAGTAGCTACCATAATGTATAAAATTCTCTGAAAGTGCTTTGAGTTTTTCTTCCTTTAGCAGTAGGTTTTAAGGAGTAATTTTATTACCGGTTTGGGGATATATTTGTGTGTGTGTGTGTGTGTGTGTGTGTAATATACTGTATTTAATTTTAATATTTAAGTTTATAATAACCGTTAATTTAAAATAAATATTAATTATAAATTTATTTAAGTTTTATACACACTTAATTAGTTTTATATAAATTATTTGTAAGTAGTTAGTAAAAAAGGACACTAAGACTGTATCTGTTAGGATATCTTGAATTATCTCGAAAGTATCTCCATCCTCAGTGTGAAACAAAAGTCCTAATGGCTATGTTGATGTCATCAAGCTGAACCTACTGTGTTGGCCAGGGACAGTAGATTGTTCACAATTGCTTGGACTAATCAGGACACACCTCTGGGGCTGAGGGTAGAACCCACTTTCCCTAAAGCATATATACTGCATGAATGAGAAATGATATCTGCAGGAGTACTGGCATAGTAGATGCTGATTTGACAATGATGTCTCATACAAAGTACTGTACTTTGTGTGTATTCACATTAAGAAGTGAAGAAATGAGAAGTGTGCTACTGATTTTAGAGATGAAAGAGGAAGCACACTATTGTTACTTTATATGTTAAAACATAAGTGTAATGATACTTAACAATAAAAATGTCAAGTGATAATACATAGAATGCTTTAGTTGACATATATAAATGCCCCTTTACAAACACTGTGCATCACACAAGAGAAAAAGTAATTGTTAATTAAAATGACATTGTTGTAGGTGTTCTTGAATTCTTGTGAACATGTTAAATGTTTATGCTATTATAGAGAAAATACAATGACATTTATGTTCTCTTCATTAGGGGAATCCATGTTTAGTTTTTGTCCTCTTCAAGAAATTACTGTATTCCCAAAATTGTGAAGTC
This sequence comes from Cryptoprocta ferox, assembly GCA_028646485.1. NCBI lineage: Eukaryota > Metazoa > Chordata > Mammalia > Carnivora > Eupleridae > Cryptoprocta > Cryptoprocta ferox. Next base: position 136,751,766 of record CM053577.1, on the reverse strand, counting down.
TACTTCCATTTTACTTCCAGAAATAGAACACAGATTTATCAGGCCAAAGAACAAAAGATAAACATATACATCGAGGTAAGACAGATGAAGATTTGCAGCATCAAGGAAAGACACATGAAATCATTTGTAAGGCACAATGCAAAGCAGGCATCCAATAATTCACAGATCATTCTAGAGGCAAAAAAAAAAAAAAAAAAAAACCAAGACCTTCCTGAGAAAAGAAATGATAATGCATAAACTCTGAATATACTCAATATCAAAAGTTAAAAACTTTATGTAATAGAGTAAGGATTATGATCTGGAAAATTATGTACCCAAAGGACAAGAACAAACTTGGATAGGATAGTCATGGTCTTGGGTCCCCAAAGGATCAAATACTATAGACTATTGTTTTGAAAAATGAATTCATTCCCAATGTGCTACTCATTAAAATTGAACTGAATTTTTATAACCTCCTCAGGTGCATTTGATGGGGCAAGATTATTCATAGATATGAGCATATGTAAATTTGCTCACTTGCAAAAATCATCCATAAAGAATTTCTTGAGCACCTATGAGCACACCTCCCATGAGTAGATTCAGTGAAACCAGTTACTACGTCCTAGAGGAATACCGTCACTGTTCATATCTTACCGCTAGCTACTAGATCCATTTAGGTTCACAGCCACCCAAAAGGGTATGGATATTAACATTGCTTTTAATAAGATAAATTACTCTAAAGCAATTACATATTAAAGCTTCACTTCTACCCTACTTTGAACACTTCCAAAAATCCAAGTACTTGTAGGATTCTGAAGATCTACATGACACTCTCTAGTGTGCAAACACGCATTGTTGTTTGTGTTGCTGGCTCTGGAGGCCATCTTTTTAGTAGCTGAATCTATTCCTGCTTCAGCTTCTAACTCTTCATCTCCCCCAGCAAGTATCTGTGGTCTTCCTGTGGGAGTATCACAGATGCCTTTGTTTCGAAAACACTGAGTGCCATTTGTTTAAATATTTAGATCTGCTTAAGTCTAAGGTGAAAATTCTCCAAGGACTCTCTAACCCCCTTCATAAATATTTAACATTAATTTCAACTTTATTCTCAAAAATTTTGTTAGAATTCAGCAAACCCTATCCTAATTCTCCAACTGGTGTCCTTTACAGCTGCCTTAACTTCCATAGTTGTGTGATTTTTTTTGAAAGATAATCCCTGGGCTTCTGTTTCCTACTTGAAAAACAAAATAATTTTACTGAACATCTTATAATGCTGTTGGGTAGTTCAAAGAAATTAATTCACAGAGCATGCAGAATATTACCAGTCATGTAATAAATGCTCAATACAACAAGGATCAGTAAAGTGGCCATCTTATTTATTATCCAAATAGAAACAACCTGGAGAGTAAAAGGTACCATTAGTAAAATAGGAACAACAGGTATAAATTGGAATCACCTAGAGCAAACGGAGATGCATGGTCATCCCGATTATTTGCTATAATTGGTGAAGTCTTTGTGTCCTACAGTGTAGACATTTTGATTCAGCACTTTTATCTCATATTGCTTGGGTCTAATCCCTTTTGTCTTTCCTAGTATGAACATCCTTGATTGGTAGTCCTTCTGACTTGCTTGACAATAAATATTCACCGACTGCCTAATGAAAACCAATATTGTTCCTATGGTAGAGGACTTTTGACAGGAGATACTGAGGTTTGAAGTAGCTATGGAAGAGATTGGGCACAGACTGGGCCTCGAAGGCTGGGCAGAATTTGAACATGTTAGAGGAAAAGAGCCAGCCTTCCTAAGGAGACAATGTCTAGTGTACTGATAACAGTGTATTGCATACAGTGGAGAATAGACTGATTGGAGTAAGCTCGATATTAGTGAGCAGGGGCATAGACGTTTACCCAGGTTAAGGTGAAGTCTGAATAGAAAGGAACTTAACAATAAACAGAAAGGTCAGGATTTAGTGGGACAAGGAACATGTAGTTCAGGAGTTTTCTATACGGACAGCAACATTGTGGCTATGTTCTAAGAACGTCACAGCATTCTGCAAGAAGGCAGCGATTTAAACAAAACGTCTGTTTCTTATTAGAGGGCAATATGTTATCTCAACTCTTGAACCAAGAGCACTGAAAATTGTTATTCGTTTGTGCATTGTCTCATAATCTAACCACTTTGTGCTTTAAGCCAATTGTTTCTGGGTTATCCCTGATGCTTAATTTCGTGTGTCCTGTAAACTTATATAACACTTACTTGGTCCTTGGTATTCTTAGTGCAGCCCATTCACATCAGGGAGCAGTGCTAGAAAACAAAGATGCTAATTTTATAAGTTCAGTGTAGCTATGTCTTCAATATTCAATTTACAGAGAGAATTTTACACACAACTGATTGAATATCCATCTGGTGAGTCTTTAGCATTATCTAATTTCTTTCCACTGTGCATGGAGCTGCTGAGACACCTCGGGGACTATTTGTATAACATCGCTGCTGCAGGCCATGGAAAATTCTGTGCGCTGCTTTCCGCACATGTTTGGTTACAGCTGGTTCTGGTTTGTGTGTTTTGGGGTTTTCCAATGCAATTACTGCCTACTTCATATACACCAAATGAATCTGCCTCTTTCTGTTTTAACTGAGGGCTTTTAAAGCAGAGTTTCAAATGTGAATACACTGATTAAAAACTAAAAATGCCCAGATAGGCTGAAGGAAATTCAGAAAGACCAAGAGATCAGGGTAATGTGTGGCTAAACAGGACCTACCAAGACAATGAATGAATGCATGCATGAAAAAGAAAAAGGAAAGAAGAAAGCTATTTATTTTCTATGTTCTAGATTCTATTAGACGCCTTTGTGAGTGTGTACACTTTAGTCTCAAGTGATTCATTGGAGAGATAATTATTTGCCTTTCTGTGGAAAGAACTCTCCCACCAGGAACAGATACATCCTATTCTACTTGATCAATACGGGCCTCAGTCTTGCAGTCACTGTGGCTTCCGTTCGATCTCAGCACTTCTGCAAATTGCTTACCTCAGATGCAGCGAGGGGGAGTCCGTTATCACATAGAGCCCCTGGCTTGTTATTGCCGTACACAAGTATCAGAAGAGAGGTGTGCAGAGGAACCCCAGGGATGGCACCAAAAGGAATGAGGGTTTTTTTCCATCGTTATGGTCTCGATAGAATCAGATAGAAATCCATCAACCAACTTTTTAAACGGAGGTTGATATCGCTTTGCTGAAAACATGTGCCAAGTGCATGGCCACTGGCAGAGCAAGTTTGTGTCTTCCATGCATGCAAGCAAGTTATTCCACAGGGTAGCTCTCTTCTCCTTTATGCTGAAGATCTTGTTGACCACAAATGAAATAATATTGAATGTATTGGCCCTTTCAATGCTATTGACAGAACAGCCACAAACACAATGGTAAATCTGGGCTTGGGACACATTCTGTACTATTTTCTGACATGTGTGCATTTAGCGCAAGCAAGTGCTAAATAGTTATGCATTAACAATACGGTTGGTATATCAGCGATATTCTCTTTGGTTTAATAATCTGATGACTATGTAACAGGCATTTTACTTGCTCACTTTCAGATTTCTGAAGAAATCCACCAACTGAATATAGAAATAGAAAGAAAAAAAGGTTTGAAATGAAAGAAGAGAAAAATCCAAACGCCGGGAAGTTTAAAGCATTTCTGCTGGACCCACTTTGTTCAAGGTAGAGCAGAACTGAGGACTGGGATGTGACTTTTCTCATGGGAAGGACATGCGTACCAGGGAAGCAAAGGGAGGAAAGCCGGCAGAATGCTACTGATATTTCTGGGGACGTGAGATGCGTTTGTGTCTGCTTGTGTGTTCATGCGTGTGTGTGAGTGAGAGAGAGAATGAGAGAGATGTCAGGGGAAGCGTGTGGTTGGGGACATGGGAAAATCAAGAGTTCTGAGTGAGGGCATCTGGGTCCCATTAGGGACCAGAAAGTGATTCGGGTTCTAGATCAAGCCTGAAGATTATGCAGGTATTATTTGCATGTTTACACCTCACGTGGCTCTTTTTAATAATGTTTATTTTTGAGAGAGAGAGAGAGAGAGAGACCGAGTGCAAGCAGGGGAGTGGCAGAGAGAGAGGGAGACACAGAATCTGAAGCAGGCTGCAGGCTCCGAGCTGTCAGCACAGAGCCCATCGTGGGTGGGGCTCAAACTCATGAACCATGAGATCATGACCTGAGCCCAAGTGGGACGCTCAACCCTCTGAGCCCCCCAGGCACCCCCTGCTGTGGCTGTTCATACCAGTCAAACGTAGGGATTTTTCCCAGGGCTGGCTGTGGATGAAGGAAGACATGGCGGGGAGTTAAAAATTAAAAAATGACACTGTGACAGTATAGAGAAATGTTTCAGCACAAGGACACACCGTCCCGGCATTTACCTTTCATCGGGCTTCCTCCCTTCCCGCCTGCCCTCCACTTGTTGGGTCACTGACCAAGCACAGGAAATACTGTGTTAATTCTAAATGTCACACTTCTCACATCATTTGGGACTGATTTAGGAAAAGACTTATACTGGTTTTATGCAAAACCTAGCTCAAAACTTTCTAAGAAAATAAAATAATTGTTTTTTTTAGGGTAACGAGATACCTAATTCCATGCACCGAAAAGCTTCTGCAATCAACAAATATTAAGATGCTTGGTGGAAACAGCTGATAATCTTTAAAAATTAAATTTACACTTCATTTACATACTTTCAAAAAAAATAAATTCCATATGGATGAGACATTAAATATGGGGGGGAAACAGTGAAGCAGCAGGGAGAAAATGTAGATTGGTCTTTAATCTGAGAAGGAAAGGATCCCGTATAAAGATAAGAGTGAAGGGGCACACGGATTGAAAATGTTGGTAGTTACAATGTGTAACGATAAACACCGACGATCATCTCAATATCTTTCATCAAGCTAGGAAATATTTGCAACATATCTGATTAAAAAATAATTAATTCCCTAGATATGTAAAGAATTTGTCCAAGGTCAGAATTAAGAAATGCATGAGAGGAAGTACAAAGAGCCTATAAACACATGTGTGTATATGTGTGCACACACACACATACACATACACACTTTCCTGATCTGTAACTAAAGAAACCCTAATTAGAAGCAAAAATATATAGCATCTCTTAAAGTGGCAAAGATATTTTCTAAATTTTGGTAGTGTTAGAGTGGTAAAGGGGCACATTTGATGGATACCGTTAATATTCTCTTTCTGGAAATCAATTTGGTCACATTATGGAGGCCATTACAAATGCGTGTGTTGAGTCAGACATGGGTACCAAGATTTGGGTAGCAGGACTCCATCATGTTAATTGTTGACATTGAGAAAAAATAAACCAAATGCTAAAAGCTCAGATCATTTCTTTTAAAAATGGTCAAAAATGGGGCCACCTGGATGGCTCAGTCCATTAAATCGTCTGACTCTTGGTTTCAGCTCAGGTCGTGATTTCACAGTCCATGGGTTTAAGTCCCACGTTGGGCTCTGTGCTCACAGCTCAGAGCCTGGAGCCTGCTTGGGATTCTGTCTCTCCCTCTCTCTGCCCCTCCCCTGCTCATGCTGTCTCTATCTCAATAAATAAGTAAATGAAGTTAAAAAACAAAAGTGGTTGAAAATCACACAAGATTCTTAGGCAATTAATAAGATCATGTCCTAAGATAATGTGGGATGGAATGAAGTTAAGCTCATTATGAATCCAAAGTAAGAAAACAGAATCACACGTCATGTAATTTCGCCCCAATTTGTTTTATTTTATTATTAAATTTTTTTTTAATGTTTATTTATTTTCAAGAGAGAGAGAGAGACAGAGAGACAGAGAGCAAGCAGGCGAGGGGCAGAGAGAGAGGGAGACACAGAATCCAAAGCAGGCTTCAGGCTCTGAGCTGTCAGCCCAGAGCCCGATGCAGGGCTTGAACTCACCAACTCTGAGATCATGACCTGAGTCGAAGTTGGACACTTAACCGACTGAGCCACCCAGGAGCCCCTCTCCCCCATTTGTTTTAAAAGGCAAAAGCAGGAATGATAAGACTGCACAAACCCCAGAAGGAAATAGAGTGCTGGTGTGAGTTACAGACTGTCCCTCTGATATTAGGAATACGTATGGATCTACTCTTCCTTATTAACATGCAAACATTTTTATCTCAGGTGCTCCGAGCCCTTAGAACTACTGCCCGATGAGCCAAATATGGCAACCCTTAGCCACAGGTGACCCTGAGCCCTGGAACTGTGGCAGTCAGAGTAACATGTCTATTTTAAAGCCATCACTTTAAAATATAAAACAATCTCAGGGCGCCGAGTGGCCCAGTCGGTTAAGCCACCAACTCTGGATTTCGGCTCAGGTCATGATCTCGCGGTTCATGAGTTCGAGCCCTGTGTTGGACTCTGCACCGACAGCGTGGAGCCTGCTTGGGATTCTCTCTCACTCTCTCTCTGCCCCTCCCCTGCTTGAGCTCTCTTTCTCTCTCTCAAAATCAACAAATAAACTAAACGTAAAACAAAATACATATACCCCAATTTCAAAGCCAAACTATGAAACAGATAAAGTATTCCTTAAATAAATGTCACTATTCACTATGTTAAAATGATAACATTTTTTTTACATGGCAGGTTAAATAAAATATAGGCTTGAAATGAACTCCACTTGTTTCTTATTTCTTTCTCTGATCTGGCTACCAAAAAATTTACAATGACTCATGTGGCTTGTACTGTCTTTCCAGTGGCAGCACATTAGAGAATGGGATGACGGTTTCTGCTGACCTTTCACCTCTCTCCTGCACCGTGGCCAGCATTTTGGTGGTCTCTGTTAAAGCAGTTTTTGCCTCAGGCCAGTTTCTGCAGTTAAAGAGAGGAGACACAAGGAGTTGGACAGGCAAGGCTTTTTAAATTACAATTACTTTTGAGAAGTCTTTACCCCTGACCTCAGTATTAGGAAATGTTGTTTCATGTAGTTGCTCAAGAGAATGCTGAGTAGAAAATTCTAGAACAGAAGCATCATGCAGAATTTACCTCTACAGGGACCGTGTCTGCGAGGTTATTTTCTTTTCAGTTTTGACTCTTTAAAGTTTTTTGTCTGATGCTGGATAAGTCATACGTCTCTGGGGCTCAGTTTTTTCTGTCACTAAAAGGAACAAAATCTCTTCATCTGCACAATGAAACAAGGAAATGTACACAGGTATGAATACATGCATATGAGTGTTGAAAAGAGTGCCTAGCATAGAATTTAAAATGTACCACAAGCTGCCTATGAAACTCTGTTAAGTATCCTGATAATTGTGGGGAAAAAGCTGAACAGATTTAATAATCTGATCAAATAGCCTGGGAGGTTTAACAGTGTAAGACAGGGAAAGGGAGACTCCAGCTCCCAAGCTGACCTGATCTTAACGGGCTTTCATCTGGGGCAGGTTACTTAAGTCTGTGTGTTTCCTCTTCCGTCCAATGGAGTCATGAGACTCCCAGGGCAGGTTGGAAAGACAAAATGAATAAATGCCCTGAAGTCGCTTAGGACGGTGCCGTGGACAGCCTAATATTGTTATCCGTTATTATCAATATTACCATTATGCCGACAAATTCCCACACCTTCAGGTAAAACAAACACAAACTGGCAAATATCACATAGTCTATGCCAAAAGTAAAATTCAGGAAGAAGGGTAGCCTAGATGGCATTTCTCATTCTTTACAATGTGCGGATAAACGCCCTGGGACCTTATTAAAATGCAGACTCGGATTCAGCGGGTCTAGGGTGGAGTCTGCTTGAGAGTCTCCATATTTAATAAGCTCCCGTGTGATGCTGGTGCAGCCCCTTCTCCCTCTGCATTCAGAATACCAAGGGCTAAAGCAATATCATCCACCTTGACAGCAGGAATAATTGAGGTGCAAGATCACAGAACGGGCATCAACATAAGTGCATGAAACAACAGTCCTTTTTGTTTTTCACATTGACTACTAGCACAGGGATAGATTAGCTTCTTTCTCCTTTTATTGAATTCATCTCATTAAGTTCGACAGGGGTCAGGCAACATCCCCTTTATAGAGATTATGATTCTGTAGCACACACAATTTATGACATTTGCTCTGGGTTTCATGACAAATGCAACATAAAGAATAAACAGGCCTTTCAAAGTGTAGTTTTCTAGAATAAACAATTGTCTTAACACTCTATTTTGATTGGTTCCTTCTTTGCTGAGGTTTTTATATAGACACCAGTGATTCAGTTAAGAAAATTCCCTTTTAATGTTAGTGTGCAAAGAATTTGAATTGCAAATGACTATTAAATAATATCAGATGCTTTTCATGCATCTGTGTGTTTTCTCCTTTAATCTTTTAATACGGAGTGCTGGATTTATGGATTTTCTAATGCTCACTCACCCGCCCCCTTGCATTCTTTGGAAAGACTCAACTTGGTCACAATATATATGTTGCTAGATTTCATCTTGCCAATATTTTGTTTGGCCTGCAATGTTCTGTTTTGGTTTTGATATCAAGGTTATGAAAGCCTTGTAGAATTATGTATAAATTTCAGCTGCCACTATGTGTCAGGTACAGTAAAACTTTATAACAGGAGTATCAAGTTCACGGACAATGATAACCTATGAGTGCACATTTAGATGGATATACATTTTGTAGTATGTGCAATAAATTATAATCATACTGAGTTTTATTTCCCATGATCACATTAATTTACTATTTCAAAATGCATGCATGGTTGATTTATGCTCTTGTGGATGTGAAATGTCAGCTCTTAAGCATACCATAGAAATCATCACGGATGGGGCGCCTGGGCGGCTCAGTCAGTTGAGCGTCCGACTTTGGCTCAGGTCAGAGCCTGGAGCCCGCTTTGGATTCTGTGTCTCCCTCTCTCTCTGCCCCTTCCCCCCGCCCCAAAAAAATAAATAAACATTAAAAGATTTAAAAAAAATCACAGATGCAGAATCTTATATCTCAAAGGATAAGGAGAGTCCATTGCCAAAGGGAGAAATATTGCACAAATCTATGTTCCTGGACCATCTACAATACATACAACTTGCCATTATTTATTAAGCATGAAAGTATTTTCATTCTCATTTTACATGAAACTGAACTTCTGAGTGGTAACCGTCTAGGGTCAGATAATGAATGAATGAAGGATTCATCGTTGGCTAAGTCCAGAATATAGATATATTCTCTGGTGGCATCCTCTCCCTTATAATTTTAGTTCCCAATTCAGGGTACAGTACCTCACTATCCTCCCAGAAGCCCAGAAATCTCTATTTTGTCCCACATTCTGGGGGAAAAGGTTGTGAACTAGAATTTTTCATCAGGTCTGTTCATTCTTGATATTCTTTGCCCAGCCTCACTGCTCGCCTTATAATTAATGTTTCTATATCGCTATAAGCCCACAAACAAACAAGTGAATAGACTGTTTATAATCAGGAGGGTCAGTTTGTTCACTCATTGATTCAAGCAGTTGGTGGTTCCCTTAACACACATTTCCCTCTCACCAATTCGCCTTGTTTAAATTCTAAAGTCTTCCCTCCTTTATCATACTGAAAATGTTGAGAGCTGAAAAATACATTTCTCCGAAATGAGTAACAGTGACATAGAAAATGACAAAGGAATTAACATCCGAGAGCTAAAATAATTTCAACATGCAAAACTCATTTAGAATATAGACTTGACCAAAATGAACAAAGGTATGGGTTCTACCAGGAAAAATGGCTTTGAACACCACAAATATTTAACCTGTCTCCTCAGTAATATGTTTTCTAATTTCAAACGCCATTGCATTTGTATTCTAGCCAATTTCCATACTATAAATGTCAGTCAACATAGGCTGATTATGCCTAAGAATGATTTAAAAAGAACCTTAACAACAGTAAAAGTCATGTCCGTATTTTCATTATGCATCTGAGCCTTTGGATTGTAAATATTCCCTCTGAGCTAATATTTTAGAATTCAAGGTCATATACAGGGGATTTTTTCCTTGCTAATTAGAAAATAGATTACTCCACTTGAAATTATGTAGGTGGAAATTCTTCCCTGAGGAATTTATCTCTTTCAGATGTGTTTGATCATGTTCAATATTTTTTTAACTATATTATATTTGCTTTTCTCCTCTCACCTACCAAATATGATGCACCGAATGCTTAAGGATTTGACTTATTATTCTGACATTAGTAATAAAGTTATATTAAAAATAATGTACTAGGAGTCTTTCACCTGCATACAATTTTCCTTATTAGATTTGCTTGCGATTTCACTTGTCAAATTTCACAACGTCTAATGTTCCCTCTGTATATTTATAAAAATACTTTATTGCAGATGAGTCTAATCACTATGTAAATTAGGTAATTATTTGGTGAATATTAACATTCTTTCCCATACAAAATAATACATATATTTTGAATCTTCTCTCCTTGCTTTTGGGAGACTATAGCAATTAAAATAGTTATTGAACCCTTATTTGCATGCAAATGAGGCAAGTCAAGTAGCATATCAGGATATGCAAAAGTATATTTAATTTTCAATTTCAAATGTATTTCTTATTAGTTAGACTACATCATTTTCAATGCAATTTCTTCTGGCATGTTACAATCATGTATCATAAAAAGCTTTTCTGGTAACTACTTGCTTGCATGCATGGGCTTTTAATCTTTCTGGTTTCTTCTATGGCAAGACAAAATAAATCTCCTTTAAAAGAGAGAAAAAGTCACCATGTGGCTGAATTACATTACTAGATTAATAGATGGCACAAAGTAAGTACTGAATATTGCATTGAATGGATGGCTTCAAAAGATAAGTTTAAAGTAATTATAAACTAAGTATAAAGTAATTAGAAAGAAATGTACTGATGATTCTTCTACCAAACAATCATAAAAATATTACTGAACATAGACCTATAACTGAAAGAAAATAATAGATATGTCCCTGAGTAAATGGCAAGAAAATCAAATAAACTAAGACTTTTCTTGTAAAGATAAAAACTGATGTTACTATTTCTATAAATGTGCATGACATAGAGACAATAAATATGAAATTTATAACATTATAACCACATAGGAATGAGATACCTCTTAACATTTTAAGAAAACATTTATAAAGGAAATAAAAGTAGTACAATATTAGAGTGATGAATTGAGAAATATTATTCCCCAAAGTGTATTGAATACAAAGATATTCAAGATGGGTGTAAGCTTTATATCTAGCTTTAAAATTTTTTTTAACATTTATTTATTTTTGAGAGAGAGAGAGAGAGAGAGAGAGAGAGCGCACGCGAGCAAGTGGGGGAGGGGCGGAGAGAGGGAGACAAAGGATCCGAAGCAGGCTCTGCGCTGCAAGCCCAGACCCTGGTGTGGGGCTTGAACTCACAAACCTCGAGATCATGAGCTGAAATCAAGAGTTGGCTGCCAAACTGACTGAACCACCCAGGCACTCCTATATCTAGCTTTTGATAATGCGTTACTAAGGCAAAGTTTATGTTGGGCTTGTCCTCTTTAAGGCTGATGGCATGGAGTTAGGACACATTCTGTAATGTTAATATCAGACATCAACATCCGGCTATCGAAGGTCATTGTCTGGACTTAGCAGATATTCCTTAGATTCTTAGATTGAGACAAAAGAGTAGTACTAATCAAAATATGTTTCAAACCATAAATAGTTTTTTGGAAATAAGGTGCATGTTATGACTATCATGGAAATCGTATTTCCTATAGGGGAAAAATACTTCCAATAATCTTCAGTCATAGTAGTATCCTGTTTTGTCTCTGTTGTCTGCCTCAAATTGATACCGTCTCTATCCATCTATCCATCTATCATCTCTCTATCCAGCTATCAAATTTCATGCTCCATTCTTGTCTTCCTCAGTGAATACATGCTCTTCTCCAACTTAACTACTTTGGTCTTCTGTGCAACCTTAATTCTATGCCTTTTCCTGATTTCTGTGGCCAATCAGAGCCTGGTAGATAGCCCGACTGATCACATGAAATATACCTGTCTTCCCACCTGGGTCTGGGGGAGGCAGGGTCGAATATAAATCGTCTGTTTTCTAAGCTCTCTCTGAAATAGATGTTTTATAGTAAGACTACAGAGCCCTATCATCTTCCTTTTTTTTTGTATATTTAATTTTGTATTAATCTAACCTTGTGGTAATCGAAAAGGAAGGTGATCCTGGTATATCAATTAGGTTGACAGATTATTTGACACTACAGACAGGGGGATTGAATGGCTAGTGACATTTCCATATAGTAGATAGCCCGGTTTATTTGAAACATGGAATGTTACTATCTGTAACCCCTCTCAAGGGATGGAGCCCCTCTTGTTACTTGTTCTCATTACAGTGTCTGCCCCTCCAGCAGCACTTCTCAGGGCTGCAATTTTAAAAATCTGTTTTTAATTGCTGTATTAATGTCTGTATGTCTCTATCACCTGATTCTTCTCAAAGGCAGAGTTAGTGCCTCATTTTGGTCACCATGTCCTACCGAGGTCTGGCACGCAGTCAATGCTGGATGCATTAATTATTGAATTTCAGTTGAAGTCAATTAGGTTTAAGTTTGGTTCAACCGCTTAATAGCTGTGTGATCCCAGCCAAGTTATATAACTACCTACGGCTGCTTCTTGCTTTGCAACACTGTTACGACAAGCAATAAAAAGGCACAACTGAAAACAATATAAAGATGTTAGGTACTTCAATTACATAGTCATGATGTGCAATGTAAAGGTTGTTATGAAAGTAATCAAATACAACTGACTTCCTGGTTGGTCTGTTTATTACATATCTTCTTTCTTTGGCCACAATGAACGGGAAGCAGAATCGATGGTCCCTGGAACTTACAGCATGTGTGTGAACTAGCAGAGTCTCATCCTTATTTCTTCCTTAATGCAATGGATTACCCTGTTTGAAAGAAAGACTGAACAGACTGATACTCCTAATGTGCTGGTACAAACAAAAAATTTGATCTCCCACGTGGGATGTGGCCCAGGGGCCCACTCTAGAAAACAACTGTTGACCTGATTATTGTGGCGAGACCCCAGGCAGGCTGTACAGGGGGCTCGCCAGAAACCTGCAAGGACAGCAGTCCCAGCCTTGAAGCTCGACTCCGAAGCTGAGAGCCTGGGGAGGGACCCGGGTGTGCAGGAAAATAAGGCTATGAAGGTTGAAGATAATGGAAAGCAAGACTGTTCTTGAGTCAATTCCCAAAACTTTCGAGTTTTTCAGTTATAAGGTATGTGCGGTAAGTGTAGAGACTGGAAAGAAAGGGCTAACCTGGGGCAAACTGAGAGAAGAGGCATGAAATGCCTCTGAAACAACACTGACAGCAGACAATTTAAAAATAGGGACAATAATGTGTGGGTCCGGATTGTGTTCCCCCAAAATTCACATGGCGAAGTCTTAATCTCCAGGGTGACTATATTTGGAGAGAAGCCCTTTAAAGAGAACATTGAGATTAAATGCAAAAGGGTGAGGCCCTAATTCAATAGGGCTGGGGTCCTTTCAAGCAGATGAAGAGACGCCAGGAGCACTAAGCACAGAGGAAAGGCCGTGTGAGGTCCTAGCAGACAGGCTGTCATCCACAAGCCAGGAAGGAAGAGAAATTTTATCAGAAACAAACTCTGTCAATGCCTTGATCCTGAATTTCCAGCCTCTGGAGCTTCGAGAAAAAAAATGTCACTCAGGCTGTGGTATTTTGTTATGGCAGCTGGAGCCGACTCATATAGGAAAATACAACTTAATTTTTCCTAGTTTAAAGAAGGATTCATGTTTCTGGAAAGTTCACAGTATAGCACTTTCTTGTCTTAGCAAGGTCAGTAAATGAGGTAATACATGCCCAACTATAAAATATTAAAATATATTATTTGTTTCTTAAAATACCCAGCAGTCTGTTTCTCACAACAGACATTTTCCTTAGTTTCCCTGTGTGTTTCCCTATATGATTCCCAGCTCGACCCTTCACAAGAGCTTTAGCAGAACCCCCCAAGGTGCCCTGAACTGGTAACCCACCGTTCCCAGGTCTAGTCTAGACTGTGGCACAGTCTGAGATGTCACGGGGAAATCATTTACCTTTCCTGGTCTCAGTTTCCTTGTTTCAAGAGTAGTGGGATTTGGTTAACATCACCAGTGTGTGAGGGAATTTTATTTCAACTTGACAACGACAAAAATCGAAGATGAAATATATTTGAGGAAGGTTGTCCCATGCAGTGGGATTCCCGATTGCAGGAATTCTCAGAGCATTAATTTTTTTTAAGTTTATTTGTTTTGACAGAGACAGAGCGAGCGAGCATAAGCCAGGGAGGAGCAGAGAGTAAGGGAGAGAGAGAATCCCAAGCAGGCTCTGTGCTGTCCAGAGGGAGCCTGATGAGAGGCTCAAACTCACAAATGGTAAGATTGTGATCTGAGCCAAAACCAAGAGATGGACGCTTAACCCGCTGCGCCACCCAGGCGCCCCAGAGCACGTTAATGTGATGTGATTTGCACACCTGCAAGAAGAGAATTCAGCATGCAGTATTCCTCAGTGTTCTTTTACCACGCGACACTGGAAAGAGGCTACTGCTCACTAGGATCTATCCTGGGGCCCAAATTTGAGATCCTTTGATCATGAGGTAGTGAGGTCACCTCTTAGTAGATTTTTGGCTGCTCATCCTCTAAGAAAGAGGAAGAACGAAGGATCTTTTAGGAGATTTACACCTCAGAAAACATATTTTAAGAAAACACGAGCATGCTATCCACCCCAGGGAAAGTGCATTTTAAGAGAGGCTTGAGGTGGGTTTGAGAAGCAACCCTTAACTCCATACACTGCTCTTTCCATTCTCAAAAACAGTCTTCTGTTAGCCATAAGAACCATCCTTATTTCAATCTATTGTAACATTTCTTATTTGTAAGCATATGATGTGCTATTTGTTTTGGTTGTATTTTTTAGTGTTTATTTATTTTGAGAGAGAGGGAGAGAGACAGTGTGAGCAGGGGAGTGGCGAAGAGAGAGAAGAAGAGAGAAAATCCCAATGCAGGGCTTGAACTCACGAACCCGTGAACCCATGACCTGAGCTGAAACCAAGAGTCAGATGCTCAACCGACTGAGCCACCCGGGCGCCAGTTTTGGGTTTTTTTGTTGGTTATTCCTTAGCACGGAATAATGTATTCATGTAAACAATGAAACAAACAGATGCCAATATTATTTGGCAGGAAACGCAAGACACAATAGGCAAGTGACAATTTTTTGTAAAAAGGAATTCATCAGGATTATCTGAGAAACAAGTGTGGCAGACCCACAGTTCCCAAGCACCATGCGCCATGTTCCACTGCAGCAATTGTGACTGGCCAGCATCATTATTTTCATCATGGAAATAGAACAAGCAACAGTCAGGTGCTTACAGGATTGATGCGATGCAGTATAATACAGCTCACTTCATTTTATCTACATTAAATGGTGCACAATTTACTAGGTTTTCTTATGCCTTTTTTTTCCCTTAGCCTTAGTAGAAAACGTTTCAGATGGACTTATTGACCGCTGATCATAAATCAGCCTTTTATTGGTGAAGAGGTGAGGTGGGTTAACAATGGATTTACTTGTAAATTGAGAAGAGATAAATCTTTGCTCCCTCAACGGTAGCAATGTATTTATAGGTTGGAAGGCAGTACCACTTTTCAAAAAGCACTTTATAGGAAGCTAAAGTCTTCAAGACCTTGGGTGTTTATGATCTCCAAAGCTTGTGTATCTGCAGAATTGTTGTAAAATACACTAATAAAATAGAATCGGATGTTGCTTTATATTTGCCTGTGTTACCACTTAAAGTACTTACACAGGTAGAATGGAGGCTTCATAAAATAAACTCATAAGCTGAAATTTAATTCTTTTGGGAAATCTGCCACTTTTATTTACAGGTCTATAAGCCTAGCAGATAAAAATAACTGAGAGAAAATATTGCAAATATATTTCATATCACTCTACAATCAAGGTCCCTGAATGGTCTGTAAGCATTTCCATCCCATAAACCTGTCTGGCAATCATTACTGACTTGAATATGTGGAATTAATCTCCTCATCAGGAATAGCCGAAACCTACTTACAGAATAAGAGAAACCTGGGACAGGCCTAGTCTTTCGTTGGTTTATGATTATATTATGACATGCTGAAATGTGCATCTTGACCGCAAAATGACAGAATAATTATTTTAGAAATTTGCAATATAGAAAGCAAGGAAATTTGGCACAGGGAGTGATGACGGAGATTTCAGAGCAATATTAAAATCTCAATTATATTTAAAAAATATGGAGAGGTTCTTCTAACAGGGATCAAGCACTTTGAGCATTTTGAAAGAGCTTAACTAAATCTGTTTTGGGGTCTTCTAACCTATTTCCATATCATTGGAGTTAGTTTTATGGATATGCTAAGCTATTTCTATTCCATAATAATGCACTCAAACAAATAAAAAAAACTTTGGTAGAATATCAAGAATTTGAACATTAACCCATCATTACATAGGTAGCATGTTCTGCACAGATGTGCCGTCCTGTGTCTTCTATTCACATACTAACGAGAAGAGGATTTAAGCCAGGGGGAAGATGGACAGCATGACTCATGCTGCCAGCCCTCTGGAATGGCTCCTTGACCTCTCAAACTTCAATTAGTTAGAGCTGACTTCTGGATCTACACTCCTCAGACCCACCCCCACCCAGTCTTCCCATCTCAGTTAACGGCAGCTCCAGCTTGCCAGGGGCTCAGGAAAAAAACCCTGGAGTTCCTCCTAACTTCACTTTTTCCTTCATACACGTTCAGCAAATGGTTTCACCATTTTTAAAAACTTTACTTCATTTATTTTGAGAGAGGGAGAGAGCATAAGCAGGGGAGAGGCAGAGAGAGAGAGAGAGAGAGAGGGATAGAGAGAATCCCAAGCAGGCTCCACACCATCAGCACAGAGCCAGATGTGGGATTCAATCTCACGAACCAGGAGATAATGATGTGAGCCAAAATCAAGAGTCAGATGCTTAACCAACTGAGCCACCCAGGGACCTCATAGTTTCACCTTTAAAATAGAACATACTGCCACCTTGGTTCACGCCACCACCATCTCTTTAACTATAATAACATTCTTCTCCAACTCTTTGCCCTCCACTCTCACTCTCAGCAAGACAAACGATCTCAACTCAGTAGCTGGAGTGAGTTTATGAAGCCTGTTAGATCACGTCTCTCTTCTGCTTACTTCACTCTAGTGACTGCCCCCCCCCCCCCTCACACCGTTTCACAAAGGAGAAGAAACCAATGAACTGCTCCCTCTTTCTCTCCCTGATCTCATCACCTCCCGCTCTCCCCCAGGTACCTCCGATCCGGCCACCCTGGTGGTCTTCTCCATGTCAGGGACCCTCTGATATTTCCCAGCTGCTTCCTTTTCTCTCAAATACCTGAATGGCTAACCCCCTCATTCTTTGCTCGCTGTTACTGTCTCAGTGTGGCCCGTGCTGATAATCCTATTTTAATTACAACATGACTGCTAATCACGCCTGACCTCCCTTTCATTGCTCATTTTATCTTACTGTGGTACTTGTCCACTTCAAACATTCTGTCCTCTTTTTATTTATCATTGATGTATTATGTTTACTGCTCATTCCCTTTTTCCTCTCACCAGAAAATAAGCCTCCTGAATGCACAGATTTGTTTTTTGAGAACAGAAGGATCTTCACTTACTTGTGCTAAGTTTTCAAAACTGTGCTTTGCACATGACATGGTCCATGCTCAATTGAATACTAAAATTATATAAATCTCAAAGCTGCACTCCAAAAACAGTTTTTTACCACTATCTTGCTATAACCAGGTTCAAACCAAAAAACACTATAACCTTCTCAACGAAAAACCTTGAGACTTGGTTTTTTGAAGATGTTCTCAAAATAGTTTCTCAGTAGAGCTCATTAAAATATTATAAAGGACCAACAATGGATATGGTTTAGTAAAGGCAATGAGTTCATGTGAGGTGGGCTCAGGTCAACATGATGTAATGGTGCAAACAGAAGAAATTAATCCAGGTCTCCTAACTCCTGTTGTTTGTTTATTTTTATTATTCCACTGCACTGGCTAGGTAGTACCCATAATGCACTTGTTCTGATCTATGTTTCTAAGAGACTTTTTGTGCAGGTTTGATCTTCAGTTGAGATTGGCTTCCAATCTACCATCTTCCTTGATCTCAGTGATAATAAATAGCATTATAATCCATCTGTCTACTCAAGCCAGAAGTCTAGCTATTCTTGTATTCTTTCTGTATCCATGCACTCTCTTTCCCCTCACCAAAAAAACAACCCAGAAAAACACAACACAAACAAAAACAAAACAAAACAAAAACCCAAAAAACAAACAGAAAAACTTAAGCAGCAACAAAGTCATATTAGTATTTACCAAACTTGTCTTGATTGCACACACTTCTTTTCACTGTCTTTGCTATTTACTTCCTTAATATTTCTGTTCAGAAAACAGGCATCTGTCTCCTGGTTTTCTAGGTAAAAAATCACATACTTTTCTTTTTACTTCCTGTTACAATGAAGGGGCTGTATATTTTTCTACTTCAAGGCAACTTCCTCTGTGTACAGTATGGATTCCACCGTTACCCTCTTCTCAAGGTTACCCTATTGGGCACCCTTCCTCTCTGTGTGTCCCCTTCCTCTCAACTGGTCCTTTCCACTGCCTTTAAACATGTGAATCCTTCTTTTTTTACAAACTGAGGTCAGAGACCACTTTTGTCTAACGCACGTCCTCTTTCATTTACTTCCATATCTCCTTTCTTGAAAAAGTCGCTAATGCACCATGTCTTCATTTTATCACTTCCTGCCCTTTTCCCAACTGCCTCCAATCTGGCTCCCTCTCTCATCAATTCTCTGAAGCAGTTCCCGCAACACTGTCACTCGCAATTCACATGTCAAAAATCAAATAGATATTTTCCATTTTTCAACTTACTGAATTTCTCCTCTGTAAGATGTTGTTAAATATAGAAAAGATAAAAATATGTATGAGACATTTAATAGCTCTATACCTAACACAACACGGAAATTTAAGGAACATGATTTCACCATGTGGAATTTCAACTCCATTTCAAGTCCCCATTTTTTCTCTCCCTATCTAGTCCATGGCATCCCCTCTCAGATGCATTATTGAAAAAAGTAAAACAAAGCAGATAGCCTAACAGAAAAAAAAAAAGCTTACTTCTGCTGGACAATGATAAGGAATTTCTTTGGTTCTGATGATCATTATTTTCGATCAAGTGATTTTATAATATTCTTAGTTTTAAGGAATTTTCACAATATTCTACTCATCATGATTTTTTGAATTTAATAATACACAGTGATACAAAAGCCTCAAAACATGTATTTTGATTGGCTGTTATTATGTGACTAGTATTTTTTTTAATCCATCTACTTGACTTTGCTTGAGCTGAGCTGAATGAACCTGTCCTCAGACCAGATGACAAAAAGGAAGCTTCTGAATAAATGAATAAGGGGCTACCATCAGAAATACAATTCTTATTCCTCCCATTTTAAAATGCAATTTTTCCCGATGAAACTAACATTCTGACCTAATTTCATTTCAAAGCCATTAACATTCTATTCTGTCTGTTTGTTGCCAAACATCTGGGATGAAAACTGAAAAAAAAATTACTCATTCATATTTTTCTCTTGAATCCAGAAAGAAGATTAACACTTTACAACTAAAATTGCCAAATAAATGCACAACATTCAACTATAGATTTGGCAGGTTTTGTAGACATTGCTGCCATGGAAATAAATAACAAGACAATGCACAGAGAACATATATAGTTCACTGCATTGATCAGGTTTTACTAGATTATTCTGTAGTAACAAAGGTTATTTCTGTGGTACTAAAGACCCTGAAAATTCAATAGTTTACAACAGCAGTAGTTCATTCCTCGACCACAATACATATCCATCCGTCATGGGTTAGTTGAGATTCTGCTCCACAAATTCTTTGTTCTGGAGCTGTAGGCTCTACTCTACCAGGTTATGCTGGCCTTGTGGAGAAAGAAAAAGAAAAGGAGTAACTCTACTCTTAAGGCTTCTGGTAGAAACTGGTATATGTCCAGTTCATAAGCCAAAGCAAGTAATATGGCCCCATCTGACTTCCAGGGCTCAGAGAGGTATAATTCTGTCACAACAGGGAAAGCAAGTAATGGGGAACAATAATAAAATCTGGCACACCTCACACAATGTAGATTATGATTTTTGGCTCATAGATACTAGGGGATTTAGCATCAGTTTCTTCCCTTGAGGATGAGTCAAAGTGGGTTCAAATCTTGATATTATTCATTGTTAGTAAGTGATGCTTGCTTACTATGTGTTAAGCCCTGTTGTAATGCATTTCACTTACTCAGTCCTACTAAAATTACATCCCTATTTGATGGAAAAGGACACTAAGACTTAGAGATGTAATTGACAATTAAATCCACGGTCTAAGGAAATACTGAAAATGAAAGATAGAGTCTCAGATTGTACCCAGGGAGCCTAACTGTAGAGACTATTTTTGTTAGACCATCTGAATTTTATCAAGTCATACAACCAATAAAATAAAGGGGTTGGACAAGATAGTTTCCAAGTCACCTTCAGTTTTAAAAATCTGTGTTATTGCCACACACGTTATGTGTATTATTCTTTAAATAATTTTGAATTTATATGTTAAATATGTCTTTCACTGATTATAAAAACACAAGGCAATCTCTGTTGAATCTGCTATGATGCCCAGAAATAAAGTTAGTGCAAGATTTGTGCGTCTTTCATATACTTTACACTCTGTCACACTTCTGGGCAAAAAAAGAGGAGCTCCATCAACCTTTATGGAATAGAGTGAGTATATGAATTAAAAATAAATGCATAGATCAGCTCCTCCTCCCACCATAGATGTAGAGGAGTGAAGACCACTGATATCAGATTTCCCCACCAACATTCCAGGGGCTCTTTGAGAAGTATGGTCTTATTGGAACAGTTTCATGTGGATTACTCAGGCTGCAATCCTCTAGCCTGTGGCTACTCTATGAGGAGGAGAAAGCCTGCCTTTTGGTTGAAAGTGGAACATGGGAGCTCCTCTTTGGCCCCCAAGGAGTCTCCTTGGGATGCCTTTTAACCCACTGGAAACAATTTGGATTGCAAAATGTAGAAAGGACTGCTCCTATAACACTGCATGGCCTTACTAAACAGGGGAAATGGAAGGAGGTTATCCTAGGTCCAGGCCTTCCCGGCTACCTGGGCCCAGGGGCCTCTTGCAGAATGTGTTTGGTCAGTAACCAGGCCAGTGAGCTTCCTCCTGATATATTGGATGATAAATGTCTCAACAGGCCTCCTCCTGATAGAACTCAGTCCGTGAAGGAAATACAGGCCCTCCCTGAAAAGGGGACGCTAGCTCTTTCTGTTCTTCTGCCTAATAGATGTGGGGGCCTCTCCCTCATTCCTTTCCTGGGTTAAGGGCTATAATTGAAGCCAACTGTGCTTAGTCTACCTCAGAACCGGGACTTTAAGGAAGTTTCCCAAGCAGCTGCTGAAAGGCCGTTTGCTTCGGGGAAATTCCCTGTCTTCTCCAGCCTGACATGAACTGCATAATTCCACTTTGGTGGAACAAAATACATGGCATCTGCTCCTCTGTCCCAGCTGACAAGGTTAGAAGCGGAAATTTTCCTTCTCTGACTTCTGCTGGTCCCTCCCCTCTTTTGCCTTCCCCTACCCCTTCTCCTGTTTCCTCACTACCGTGGGTGGGGCTTACATAACTGGTTCCTCTACCATCCTCAGTGCCTCAGGCTCCTCTTCCCACCCTAAATGTCAAGGAGCAGAGAGCACCCCCTTGGACCACCCACTTCTGATTCCCCCACTGGCGTCCCAGGTAAAAACTGATATTGGGGGACAAATGGATTATCTTTTAAGTGGATATAGGTGAAACAATTTGGTGTTTAAACTAATTTAAGCTTATTAGCTCATTTTATCTCGGTTGCAATTTGTTAGCAAAAAGATGGCCTAAAAGAATGGTTAATTTCAACTGTCTCGAAGTTTTCATGGGTAATTGTTAAGATAGAGTTCAAAGTCTTTGTTAACCTGAAACCTCAAAGTTTTGCTTAAAGTTTGCATGACAAATGAGATGAAATTCATGGGACATCTAGATCTTTTCCAAATAGAATGCAGTGCTAAAGCTTTGATTACTGAACCTAGGTTTGTGCTTTTAACTTCTTATTGCAGAGAAACAAAGGCTATTTGGGTCTATTGGAAAACATGCTCTGTGCTTAATTGATTCATGAATTTGCCATCTAAAGAATTCTGGTATAAACAGTTCTCAATTGGTTGCTAAGTTTTCATTGGAGACTAAGGTTTCTAAGAGTTAAAATTCTCCTAAGTGTACTTAAGGCTGATGGAAATAAGGAAAACAACTCTGTTTGTAGGAAAGTAGGAGATATATAAGAAAGATATAAGGAATGGGAATACATTTTTTGTTGAGGGTAAAAGAAAGTAATTTTGTCGTAAATTAGTTGGGTTCTTTGGAGACAAATGGGTTGGGACAAAATCTGAAGGCAAAGAAAGTTGTAGAAGGTTCATGAAGGGAAATCTTTGGAAAGAAATTTTCTGTGTGGTCAGGATGGACTAAGGTTGCCATGGATGGATTTTAAAACTACAGTGGCATAAGATTAAAATTCTGCTTTTCTCTCTGTTAGAAAGACAAAGTTTTCTTGGATTGTTGATCTGTTCTTGATAAGAAAATGTAAACAAAGCTTTCTCTCTCTCTCTCTCTCTCTGGTCTGCCAGGAAAACCAAAATTTTAGGTTCTTTATTAAGTCTTTGATTACTTAAAGTTAAAACTTCTCCATGGTAAAGGAGCTAGGCTTTGCTAACAACTATATAATGCTACATATTTGCCTTTGGAATCTTACTGCCATTTTGGTTAAATAGAGAATTTAAAGTTTAGAAAAACAAATGCATGATGAAATAAGTGTCCGGGTGCATGCCCCACATCTACTTCCTCAATCCAATAGCTATTGGTGAGTTAGTCCCTATTCAATGACTTCATTATTTTTCTGGTTACAGGAATATTCATTATGTTTGGCTTCCTAGGCCAAACTAACAGTATTCAACACCAATATATGTCTGCTCAGAGAAAAACTGAATTATCAGACATGGGAGGTTTACCACTTGCATATAAAAGCACTGTTTTCCTTGTATCCAAGATGCATGTATACCACTATGTTATATTTAGGACCATAAAACACAAATATTTTGAGAGATTGACAGCCATTAAAGGCAATGTCATCATAGAACTAATTTTTTTTATCACTTTCTAGCAAATAGCTGAGCGTTCAGAGGCCAAGAGCTAAGTTTGAAAAAAATCTTCTGTGGTACTAAAAGTTATGTTCAAGTAATTGCAATTTATTGGAAAACCAAGAGTCAAGTAAGAGAAATGCATAAAAGAATATTGAAAACATCGTGTACAAAGCAGATGGGTGAAAAATGTATATAAAAATTGAAGAAAATATATTTAATAGAAAAAACAAAGCATATATATACACCAGGAACACACAAATGAAAAATGTAATAAAAAAAAGATATATTTACAGTAGCATTTAAGGATAACAAATATCTAGGAATCTAACAATAATTGTGAAGTGTAAAGTTTTGCACTCACTTTGGAAAGCAATTGACATTATCTCCCACATCTAAAGACCCATGCACCTTACAGGCGATTTAATTTTTAAGCATAGGTATAAGAGAACATCTTGCATATGGATAGCAGGAAGTGTTTATAAACATTTCATAAAAGTAATTCTCAAAATAGAAATAAATACCAAATGTCATTAAACATCAACTAAAAATATTAAAACAATGGAGTATTATGCCATAGTCAAAACAAATAAATTTCAATGACATGAATTAATTTTAGCAATATGAAATTAAGTGAAAAATAAGAGTGTGAAAATATTATGGACAATAGGATACTTCTTATAAAGTTAAAAATCAACTCTAGGGATGCCTGTGTAGCTCAGTCTTTTAAGCAAGTGGTTCTTGATTTGAGCTCAGGTCATAACCTCGCAGTTCATGAGATTGAGCCCCTGCACGGGATTCTCTCTCTCTTTCTGTCCCTCCCCTGCTCACACTTGCTCTTTCTCTCAAAATAAATTAAAAAAAGAAAACTTCTAACATGATAATATATACTCTTTAGGCATATGTGAGGACATTATTTAAAAGAGAAAACATATAATAGGAAAGCAAGAAGTTTGAAGTCAAGATGGAGAAACAAACAATAGTTTCACTTTCCATCCAAAAATAACAGCAACAATAACAAATACATAGAAGACATCACAGCGTTATAATGACATTAAAATGTTGAGTATCAGAGACAGAAAACAAAGTGAGTGCTACAGTTGTCCTTAATGCCCTCTAAGTTTCTAAGCCGTGGTGTACAAAGGAAACACTCAGAGCCTAGGTACTTCCCTGAGCTGAACAAGTGGATGTGGAGTCTACTGAAGCCACGAAGTCTCAATGTCATAGAGCAGAACACTCTAGAGAAGAGAAATGCCCAGAGAGAGAATTCCAGGGATCTCCTTTGACTATTCCATTGAAAACTGATCATAATATGCATGTGAGAACACTACCCAAGTCCAGGAAAAGACTCACCTGGAAGAATCAGAGGGAAAAGTGCCAAATCTGCCAGAATGGAAAATCTTATAACTCAGGGGACATTGGTTCTAATACCCTGAAGCCTCTTCCCTCGCTAATGGAGAAAAATAAATGTGTGGAAATGGAGCACTGTGAACAGTTAGCAACACTTAAAAACAAAACCCGAAAGGATCAAACTATTTACAAATAACTTAAACATGTCCCTAAACGAAACTCAGTAATATTTGTAAAATGCAAATCTTTACTGCACCCAATCGTGTAAAATCCAAAATGTCTGATATCCAATTAAAGACATGTAAAGATGTAGGAAAACACACACACACACACACACACACACAGAACAAAAACAAAAACAAAAAACAAATAAAAGAAAATCAATCAATTGAAATTGACCCAGATATGACACTGATTAATAGACCAGGACATTAAAGCAAATACTATGACTAAATTCCACATGCTCAAGAAGCTATAGTAAAGAAGGAAAGAAAGAAAGATTAAATATATTAAGGAGAAATACACAAGTTATAAAAAAGGCACATATTAAAATTCAAGAAATGAAAATTCTGATATCTGTGATAAGAAGCCCACTGGATGATATTAATGTGGCAAAAATTAATGCGGAGACAAAAAGAACTTGAACACATAACAGAAGAAAATATCCCAAATGAAATGTATTAAAAAAGAAGACTGAAAAATAATGAGCCCAGTGTTACTGATTTGAGGGAAATTTCATGCAGTCAAATGTATGAGGAATAGAAGTTCTAAAAGAGGAGTGGTAGTATTTGAAGAAATAATGGTCAGCAATATTCCAAGCTTGATGAAAATTATAAACCCATAGATCCCAAAAGCTCGTGTAACCTGTAGTGCACACTCACGCGCGCACACACACACCCCCCCCATACACAGAAAACCATGATGCAAATTCTATCAAAGTTTATCATAATCAGTTTGCTTAAAACCAGAAATAAAGCAAAACTTTAAAAAGCATTCAGTGAAGAAGGTTAATAAATATGGAAAAACAATGAAAATGACAGCAGATACATTGCTGGATATAAAGCAAATTAGAAGACATTGAAGCAACATGTTTAAAGTATTGAAGAAGAAAAACTACAGAAGTAATTTTTTTTTGCCTAGCAAAAAATTCTCAAACATGAGAACAAAATAGTGTTTCAGATCTGAAAAAAATTGAATTCATCAGCTACACATGTGAATGACAAGAAATGTTCAAGGAAGGTCTTCAGGCAGAAGGACAATGATATCAGAGGGAAACATGGAGCTACACAAAGAAATGAAGAGCACAGGAATGGCAGCTACACGGGTAAATATAATGACATATAAAGTTCATTAAAAGGTAAATGACTATTTAAAGAAAAAATAATAACTGTACTGTCAGATTTATAACATACAGAGTAGTAAATTTTGTGAAAACAATAGGACAAAAATTAGAAAGGGAGAAACGGAAGTATATTATTGTCAAGTTCTTAGAGTATATTTACAATATTATAATATCACTTGAGATTAGACAATAGGTTGGGTTACTTTAAGGTATGCCCTAAAATGACATAAGAAAAAATTATAATTAATAAAGCAATTTAATGAGGATTGTAAAATATACACAGTTAATTCAAAAGGAAGCAGATGAGAGAAAAAGGAACAAAGGACACATGGGATATGAAAAAAATCTAGATGGTAGATTTTAATCCAAATATATGAATAATAACCTTACAAATAAATGGGCCTAGGACTTTTGCTCCCTGGCAAATGGATTAGGGTAGTTTTTCTTAGTCCTCTCAGTAAGTACAACTAAAAACTCTGGACATTATATTTAGAATAAATATAAGAGGACTCTGGAAGGTGGAGAGAAAGCAAACTCAATGGGGTCCTCAAGATATGAAGAATGACATTGTCTGAGTTTCCTGTTTTTATATATTTTTAAAATTTATTTTGTTTTGGCCTTCTATATGCCACACTTGGGGCTGAAGGAGCTGACCATCTTGAAATGTCATTGTATGCAGAAACATAAAGTTCTCAAAAGCTCACAATCTCTCATCAAAGCACCAGAAAACGGGCAGTTGATTAAGACAGAAAATTTCAAGACAATAACTGCTCCATTCCAGTCAAATGCTACAGAAAAATATGGCCCCATCCCTACCCACAGCAGCAAAGTGGAGTGAGGAGTCTAGACTTCCACCCCGCTGGCTGTGATGGCGCATTCCAACAGTGCTGCCTGCGTAGTGTTAGAGAAGTACCCCTGAGGAGCTGGGACATCTGTGTCCATTAGATAATAAGAGGCCCCTTCCTTCGGGTGATAGTGGAGAACAAGAACACATGGAAGCTTGAACTCTTACTGCTACCTGTAAGTATGAAGCCTGCCATCCTACTTGCTGGGTTTCTGTCAGGGGAGGCCTAGGAGAGTGTCAGGATTTGCCCAACACCCAGCAGTAAGGAGGCTAATTCCTGTGTGATATCAACAGAGACCACATGAGAGTGGGAGTAATGACCAGGCACTGCTACTCCTCCCAGCTAATGTAGCATCCAGGGAGTCTAGCGGAGAGCTGTAACTCCCAATCTCCCTCAACAACAAAGAGGACTTTTCATTTCTCAGATGTCAATAGAGGCTGAGTTGAGAACCTGGAATTCTATCTTCAAATGGCAGTAACAAGGCGATAACTTCCAATCCCCTGCTGGAACAGTGTTAGAGGAAACCAGCCACAATAGTAGGTTTAAATAACACTCAGAGTATCATTAAATAACACGTGAATATCTAGGTTTTGATTGAAAATCACTTGTTGTACTAAGAACCTGGAAGATCTCAAGTGGAATGGGAGGAAACAGTCAATAGATGTCAGCATTGAAATAAGAGATTGTTGGAATTATCTGATATTTATAAGCAGCCACATAAATGTACTTCAACTCTGAAAACAAATGAAAATAAAAAAGTCTTAGCACAGAAAATTAGGATATAAAGAAGAACCAAATGGAAATTTTAGATCACAGAAATGTGAAAATCAAATTTAAAAACTCAGTAGATGAGCTCACTAACAGAATAGAGAGGAGAGAAGAAGGAATCTGTGAACTGAAAAATAGGACAATAGAGATTACCCATCTAAACAACACAGATAATGTTTTTATGACCAAAAACCAAACAAACAAAAAACAAAGACTCAAGGACTTGTGGGAATATTAAAATAAACAAACAAAAAATCTAACATTTGTGTCATCAGAGTCCCAAAAGGACAGGAGAATGCTGGGTGGTGTCTGCGGTAGGGGGATGGGGATTAAAAAAATATTCCAAGTAATAATGGTTGAAAATATCTCCAATGTGGCAAAATACATAAACTTAGAAATTCAAGAAGCTTAAGGAATCCCAAAGGAAAATCTAAAGGATTGCACATCAAAGCATATCATAATCAAACTTCTGGAAACTAACGCCAAAGAAAAAATATTGAAAGTGGAAAGACTTACCAATGAGGGAAAACAATTGGAATTCAGGATTAGTCATCAGAAAACAATGGAGGCCAGAAGAAAGTGACACAATATTTTTGAAATGCTAAAAGAAAAATCTGTCAATTGAGATTCCTTTATCCAATGCAAATATCCTTTAAGAATAAGGCGGAAATTAAAATATTCTCAGATGAACAAAAATAAGTGAATTTGTCAACAGCATCTCTACCCTAAAAATAATGGCTAAAGGAAGTTTTCTAAGCAGAAAGTAATGATTAAAAAGGAATTTTGTAACAACAGAAAGGAGGAAGGGGCAATGAGAAGAGTAAAAATGTGTAAATGCAATATGTTCTCATTCTCAAGTGATCCCAAAATTATGTTTTACAACTGAAGCAAATATAATGCTGTCTGACATAGTTCTAACCAAATGCAGTGAAAATCTTTTTAAAAAGGACAAAAGGAAAGCAAGGTTACTATATTCACTCAAACTGGTAAAATGATTGTACCAGTAGATTATGATAGGTTATGATTAGAGATATATATGAAAAACATTATAAGTAAAAGTAAAACTCTAAAAAATGTTCAAGTAATTGATAAGGCGGAATAAAAGAAACAGAGAAACAAAAGAAAAATAGAACAAAGAGAAAAGAAAAATAAAAAATAAAATGGCAGACTTAAGCCCTAACATATCAATAATTACATTACATGTAAATGATGTAGATACATCAATAAAAAGATCAACATTGGCAGGGTAGAATAAAAACCAGGAGCCAGCTATATTCTATTTACAAAAGGCTCACCTAAAATAATAATGACATAGGTGGTTTGAAAGTAAAAAGATGGAAAAAGATTTATCAGGCAAACACAAATCAAAGGAAAGCAGGAGTAGTCATATTAATATAAGGTAGAGTTCAGAGCACAGAAGTTCACTAGAGATAAAAGGGACATTATACTATGATAAATAAACAAACCACTAAAATGCATATAGAACTATGTACCCATAGTTGAAAAATATGTAAAGCACAAACTGACTGATAGAAATAAAAGCATACTCAAGTCCATAATTGTAGTTGGATTTTTCAGCACTTCTCCCTCTAACACATCCAGACAGAAATTCTGCAAAGATATAGAAGAATTCAGTAACACTATCATCCAACTTTATCTAATCGAAATTTACAGACATTTCACCAAACAACTGTAGAATACAGTTTATTTTCAAGTGTTCATGGAAAATGTACTAAGATAGACCATATATTGGATTTCTATATATAAATCAATTGTATTTATATAGCACTAAGAATAACCACATGGACACCAAAATTAACAATACCATACGATGTCTATTCAACAATGCAATATTTAGGCGCATATCTAATAAAATATGTGCAGGACCTGCATGATAAAAATTACAAACATTAATGAAAGACTTCAAAGAAGATGTAGAGAGATATAGTATATTCATGGATTAAAGGTCTCAACATTGTAAAGATGTTAATTGCCTTCAAGTCAATTATCAACATAATTTCTATCAAATATCAACATATTTTTATACATATAAACAATGTTATTCTAAAATTTATGTGAAAAGGCAAAGGAATTAAAATTGTTAAAATAATTTTTAAACAGAAGAACCAGTAGGAGGAACCAGTCTAATCAATTTTATGTTTTGTTATGTACCCGTCCTCACAAAGACAGCATTGTATTGGCAGAAGGATATCTACACAGATAAATAGAACTGAATAGAAGACCTACTAGATTCACACAAATATGTACAGCTGATTTTTGACAAAGAGACAAAAGTAATTCATTGGAGGATACATTGTCTTTTTAATAAACGGTGCTGGAGCAATTGTACATTCACACTAAAAAAAGTGACACCTTGCAAAGATTAGCTCAAAACGGATATAGAACGGATATAGAAGTAAATGTAATATGTAAAACTATAAAACTTTTCAAAACAAATACAGGAGATAATCTTCAGGATCTTGGGTTAGGCAAGGAATTCTTAGATTTGACATAAAAAGCATGATCCATAAAAGAAAAAAAAGATCAATTGGAGCTCATCACAATTAAAAAATCTTTTGCTCTGCAAAACAGACATGAAGGAGATCAAAATGAAGGGAAGAGAGTGATAAAAAATATTTTCAAACTATGTATATGTTGAGATTACTAGCTACAATATGTAAAGATCTCCCAAAAATCAATTATAAAATAAAATAATCTAAATAGAAAATTGGCAAAAGAAATTAATAGACATTTCACCATACATAAAACAAGTGTTAAATAAATATATGAAGATTTGAAAAGACATCACTTAACCAAAAAAAAAAAAAAAAAGACATGCGGTGACAAATAAACACAAGATAAGATGTTCAACATCATTACTCATTAGGGAAATGCAAATTAAAACCACAATGAGCTATCCCTATACAGGTATTACACTAGCTTAAATAAAACATAGTTACAACATCAAACGCTATTAAAGAGGCACAGAAACTGGACCATTCATACATTGCTAGCTGGAAGCCACTCTTTATTGGTAACTAGAAATAAACCAGATGTCCTTGATGAGTGAATAGTTACACAAACTGTACTATAACTATGCTATGGAATATCATTAAACAGTAATAATGAATGGGCTATTGATTGAGACAATGGCATAGATGAATTTCCAAATAATTATCTTGCATAAAAAAATCCAGGCGCAAAAAATAACATACAGTTTGATTTATACAACAATCTTGAAATGGAATTATAGAAAAGCAGAACAGATACTAAGTGGTTGACAGTGGATAAGGAAGAGGTGGAAGCGAAGTGGTTGGGACTGTAAAAGGCATCATGAAGCTTCTTTGTGCTGTTGGAAATGTTCTGTATTTTAAGTATACTAGTATCATTTCTTGGTTGTGATATTGTGTCATAATTTTGCAAGGTGATTCTGCTGGAGGAGATTTAGTAAAGGGTATGCAATATTTCCCTATATTATTTCTTATAAGGGAATGTAATTCTACAAAACAATTGTATTCAAATTAAATAAAAAGCAAATGGTATAATTATCCTAACTAGAAGGAGGATATTGTCAGATCAGATAATTTAGTGACCCCAACACATGGTGCCTATAAGAAGCACAGTTTAAATTAAAGAGACAAATGAGTTAAAGTTTAAAACTGAAAAAAAAAATATATGCCATCCTAATTTTAGTCAAAGATGGAAGGGCTATCTAAATATCAAACAAAGTGGGTTTCAGAAAAAAAGACTATTATCAAAGAAGTTCATTTCATAACGTTCATGGGGTCAGTTCATCAAGAAGACATAAAAATTCTAGGGGCACTTGGGTGGCTCAGTCAGTTAAGCTTCCAACTTCAGCTCAGGTCATGATCTCGCTGTTCATGGGTTCAAGCCCCGCATCCGGCTCTGTGCTGACAGCTCAGAGCCTGGAACCTGCTTTGGATTCTGTGTCTCCCTCTCTCTCTGCCCTTCCCCTGCTCGTGCTGTCTCTGTCTCTTTAAAAAATAAATAAACATTAATAAATTTTTTAAAAAGAAGACATAAAAATTCTAAATGCTTATAAAACTAATAATAGACTTTCAAAATATATAAAGCAAAAGCTGATGAGAATGCAAGAAATAGACAAATCTGAAAATATGATCAGAAATTTCAATGCATTTTTTCAATAGATGATTGAAGAAGATGATGGAAAATCAATAGTTGTTGAAGATTAGAACAGTAATATCAATCTAGTTGAGATAATTAATATTTATAGAGTATTCTACCGAACTACAAAAAATACACATATTTTCAAGTAAACACTGAATATTTTTTCAAAAAGATAATATCCTGGGTCACAAAACAAGTCTCAAAATATCTAATATGATTCAAGTCATACAAAATATTTTCTCCAAAGACAGTGGAATCGTATTAGAAATAAATAACAAAGAGATACTGAAACATTCCCTAAAAAACTGGAAACTGAAGAATATGTCTCTAAATAAGTCACGAGTCAAAGAAGTTATGAAAAGCTAAAAGTATTTTGAACTGAATGAAAATGAAAACACAAGATATCAAAACATGTTGAATGCCACTAAGGTAATATTTAAGGGAAATTTTATAGCACAAAAATGCCTATAAAAAGAAAAACAAAAAGGTATCAGAAACAATTAGCTAAGTTTCCAGCTTCAATAAATAGAAGAATAGAAGCAAATTGAACCTAAAGTAAACAAAAGTGATAGGAAAAATCAATAAAATCAATAATACAGAAATAGAAAAAAAGGGAAAACAAAAGTTAATAGAGAAGATAAATAAAAATGATAAATTTCTAGCCAGATCTAACAGGAAAAAAAGGTAAAAATTACCAATATCAGGAATGAGGAAAGTGATATTACTTATAGATTCTACAAATATTAAAAAAAATAACAAGGGAATATTATGAACAATTTGATACAAATAAACATTGCAATTTGGAGGAAATGGACATATTTCTTGAAAGATGCATACAAGCAAACCACATTCAAGATTAATCAGATAATCTGAATACCCCTGGATCTATTAGATAAATTGTATATGTAGCTAAATCTTCCCACAGAAATTTCCAAGCTCAAATTGACCCACATTGTGTTTTATTAAGTATTTAAAGAAGAAATAGTATTAGCAAAATGAGAGAGGTAATGAGAAAACTATAGTATCCATTCTTAACAAAATGTTTGCAAATGGAATTAGATAAAAAGAGAGAGGATAATACAGTAACATCAAGTGGGGTTTATTTCAGGAATGTGGGGTTGATTTAACATTTGATAGTCAATATAATTCACTGTATTTACAGACTCAACAAAATCCATCTGATCATTGCAACAGATACAAAAAAAACAAACCCATCTTACAAAATTTAATATCCACACTGGATAAAAACTCTCAGAAAACTAGAAATATAAGGGAACATCTCCAACCTGATAAAAGGTATCTATGAAAAACCTGCATCGTGCTTAATGGAGAAATACTAAATGCTTTCTCCCTAAGACCAAGAATAGCAATAACAAAAAGTTAGAAGTTAAATAAAAAAACACCATTTAAAATAACAACAAAAATATCAAATACTTAGGAAGAAGTCTGGATATAAAGTGTGAAAGTTACAAAACATTGTTAAGAAAGTTAAAGAGCTA
This sequence comes from Cryptoprocta ferox, assembly GCA_028646485.1. NCBI lineage: Eukaryota > Metazoa > Chordata > Mammalia > Carnivora > Eupleridae > Cryptoprocta > Cryptoprocta ferox. The sequence goes on along the minus strand of CM053577.1, from coordinate 136,718,556 downwards.
ATTCCCCAAAAATTAAAAGTGATCCAGTAATTCCACTATTATTTACCCAAAAGAAACAAAAACACTAATTTGAAAAGATATATGCACCTGTATATTCATTGTAGCATTATTTACAATACCCATGACATGAAAGCAACCTAAGTGTCCATCAGTAGACAAATGGATAAGGAAAATGTGAGCTATATAGATAGAGATATAGTTATAATTATAGATATAGATACACAATGGAATATTACTTGCCTATAAAATAGAGTGAAATCTTGCCATTTGTGGCAAACGGATGGATCTAGAGGTTATGAAGTGACATAAGCCAGATAAAGACCAATGCCATATGATTTCACTCATATGTGAAATCTAAAAAACAAAACAAGACAAAACAAAATAAACACAGAAACAGACTCATAAATACAGAGAGCAAACTAGTGGTTGCCAAAGGGGAGGTGTGGAGCAAGGGGATGGGGCAATAGGTGAAGGGAATTAAGATGTACAAACTTCCAGTTATAAAATAAATACATTATGGAGATGAAAAGTACAGCATAAGGAATAAAGTTAGTAATACTGTAATAACACTGTATGGTAACAGGTGGTTAAGTACATGTATGTGGTGAGTACTAGGTAACACATAGAATTGTTGAATCACCACCTTATGCACCTGAACCTAATATAATATTGTATGTCGTCTATACTTCAATAATAACATTTTTCTTTAAAAGAAAGTTTAAAACTCTTAGAGTAAAATAAGTGGAGTTAATTAAATGGAGCACTGTGTTCATGGGCAGGAAAATTCAATATTGTTAACTTGTAAATTCTTCTGAATAGATCTCTGTAGGTTAAGGCAATCCAATTGAAAGTATTGTTAGGGCTATTTTTGGAAATAACGGGCTGATTATATTTTTCATGTGGAAATGCAAAGATGCTAATAGAATCCAAACAACTTTTGGCCACTGGGTTGGGAAGTGTGTTTATGGGTACTTTTTATGTTATTAGAAATAATAAAATAATTAGATATCATCAGAGCAGAACACGAGTGTATTTAAAGCAATGGTTTTAATGTTTAATCTGATTCTCTATGTCTATCTTCCAAAACAGTCATAATAATAAGAAGAAGAAGTTTTTTCCAAAGTCTATTCAAATGTTAAACCATCACAGTGAATTATGGCAACAAACTAAGTTATCTTGGAGTAAAAGACTTTATATTTAATTCTACTTCAAGTTTTGACCTAGAGAGAAATAATGCACTCCAGTTTCCTCTAGGATATGCTTTTAAGTATTTTGGCAGTTATACGTCGGGATATTTTTGTGTTTAATAACGGCCGACCTTAGCACAAGGAGAACGCCACATGAAAAATCGCTTTTTAAAGTGGGTTGCAGGATGCTGTGTCTCACCTACGCCCTATGCCATTTCTTTGTGCATTCAGACACAAAACTTAACAATCTAGTCTGCACAGAGTGGCCGTTAATGCCCTGACTTTTGGGAAAGGTGGAAAGATGTTAGCCTCATATTGCTGTATTTTTTCTTGTGGTGAAGGGTGGAGTGATGTGAGAAAATATGATGTTTTTCCGAGGTTTCTGGCAAGTATCACACCTCTAACCATGATCTCAACTGGAGGACCTGAGCCAATTATTTCCCCATCGGTTTTCTCTTCCCCGTCTAATATATGGGCTTGTAGCAGAGCTTAAATCATGGTTTGGTGATGTATTGAAAGCTGTGACTTGAATAGTTCTGAAAGGCTCTGTTTTTGCTAAAAAGATAATGAAATAAACTAATAGCTACAGATTCTTCCAAACAGATGTTGGTGGAGGGCTTTCTTCATTGTACAACTCCAGGCAAAACATTTACATAGCTCACTATCAGACAGATGACCCTGAGTTGTACAACTATTCAGCCTTCAGTGGCTAGAAAAGAACAGCATATGTATCAGATTTCTGTACAATCTTTTAGGTTCATTCCTACATTTTCTCCAGGAATAAAATTGTTTGCTAGTTATTCAAGAGAACATTACATAACCTTTCTGATTTTATGAATCTTTGTATTTGACATTTTTAGTAAAATGATTCGGTAAAATGATTTCTTAACAGGTTTTGAACATGTGAAAATAAGTCACTCTTCATAATTTTGAAAATACTCAAAATCCTGCAAAATAAATTATGAAAATAAAATTCCATTTTGTACCGGTCACTGTTGAGAGCTTTTCCTATGGTTTTTCAAATAACAAGTGACTTAACCTATGTTTTCCAACAACAAAAACAAAACACTCCAGTTGAACCAAGAGCAATGAGACAGGGCACAAATGTCTTTCCATACACTCCAGCCCTACCTGCTCCTTCCTCATGCTGTGTGTATCGAGATGGCCTTCCTGGTGGTGGAGTGCCTTAATCTCAACAAAAGTCACAGTGGAAGAATTTTAATTCTTTTGCCATTTAATTCCTTTGCCATAAGTGACATTCGTCTTTGTATCTAATGCTTCATCATGTTTTTAATTATTTCCTTGGGTTAAGCAAAGGAATGATTGTTTCTAAAGGTAGAATTACTGTGGTTAAGGATATTATAATTTTTTATGATGTTACCTTTATTTTGGCCAATTTCCCATCAGAAAATTATAATTTATACTTCGTCGATGCTCAATGAGAAATCTCCAACTCTAACTAGCATTGAGTTTTGTCATCTTTGCTACATTTAGTTGATTTATATAAAATAAAACCCAGAGATTTAAGTTGTTGGGTAGCTTGGCCATGTGTCTTTCTACTACAGCTTTCATCAAAACCTCTCCAACTGACTAGCCTTTGAATATAAAGTTCAGTATTTATATATCAAAGTGTAATAGAAATATTCACCAGGAATGAATATTAACATTTAGTAGACATTCTTAGTCTAGCCTCAAAAATTCAGCACCTTCCTCTCTTTGTCAACTTGATTTCTCTAACTCTTTAAAACTTGGTAACTTCTACGTTCCTTAAGAAACAATTTTCTATATTGACTCGTACCACATAAGTGAATATACATTATTTATAGGAAGTCTAATAACTAACATGTGCTCCACCACTAATCTGTTAGCAATATCAAGAGCCCCACAGTGACAAAAATTCATTAGGATATTGCAAAGAAACTAGTGTTAAAATTCAGCAAGTCTAATAAAAATTCATATGGGATTAAACAATAAAAATGAAAATGATATTCAGGAAGAAACTAACCCTTACTCTTTAAGCTTCTCAGCAGGATTGATAAATGAGAATGACATGAATAGGGAAGAAGCCACAGAAAAGAATGACAGTAGTAGATACCCTTTCTACTAGAATTCTTGCTTTAAAAACATTCAATGACAAACTCGTGCACATGTACACAAGTGTGTGCGCGCACACACACACACACACACATTTCCCAAAACTCCAAATATTGTCTCCATTATTGCAGAAATTTTGTTATCTTTTGTGGGATAAAACACATCTCCACCTTTCTTTAGTCCAGTCCTGAATGTTGGATAGCTTGTATACTTGAGAAGCATTTTAGAGCAAGGTGGCTTACATATTTATATTTGTCCATAAATTATTTTTTTATGTATTTAATAATATCTTAGTTTTGAAATTAATTCATTTTGCCCCATTTCCCCCTTTTAAAGAAGTTTATTTATTTTGAGAGAGAGGGAGAGAATGAGAATGATCGGGGGATGGGGACACAGAGAGAGAGAGAGAGAGAGTCCCAAGTAGGCTCTGTCCGACACGGTGCTCGATCCCACAAACCTTGAGCTCATGACCTGAGCTCAAAGCAAGAGTCAGACACTTAACCCACTGAGCCTCCCAGCCCCCAACCCCGTTTATCCTTTCTATATTTCTGTGGCTATGTGTTCAGCCTCTATTTTAGTAATCTGTTCTGTAAATTCTATTGTCAATGAGATTGCTAAGTAATGTGCTATGAATGATGGGCTCAGAAGCATCACTATCTGTAAATATGGCTCAAATTATATTCCTAAAGACAGTCCAATCTTAATGTAAGAAAGACTGTATCATACCTTCTATGAGAGAGGAACTAGCAATATTGACCAATTTAGGTGAATGGGGAGAAGGAGTTTAATTCAGAAATATCCTTAAACATGTAAATTCTCCTACTTTGTTGCTCATATTCCTAAAGGGTTCTTCATTATTAGAATTAAAGCAAGGGTATACATTGCACCTTCTCGAGGTCCCTAAATATTTCTATGTGGCTACAGCATTCCTACTGCCCCAGAATTACTTTCTTTCTCAGGCTCTATTTATTGAAAGACACTTGGGAAAAAGATAACTGGGCATCACATAACCATTTAGAGAATCAGGTAACCATCCCTAAAAAGTTTCAAAAAATCTTGGGTAACTGGAGCTTCTTGTGTTTCAAAAAACACTGATCACTCTCCCACTTCTGGTATAACCAAGTAACTTCTAAAGTACCTAATCCTACTGCAGATAAGAACTGTAAACTCTCAATACTTTTAAAATTTTGTTTTAATTAAGAGGAGGAAGAGAAGATAGTGGAAGAGTAGGAGGACCCTAGACTCATCTCATCCCACAAACACAACTAGGTAACTATCAAGTCATTCTAAATACTCCAGAAATCAATCTCAAGACTAACAAAACAAACTCCACAACTAAAGGGAGAGAAGAGGCCGTATGGAGGAAGGTAGGAAGTATGGAGGTGTGGTTTGGGGGAGAAAAGGGTGTCAAATTGCAGATGCTGTGGAGGGGAGGGAGCCATGGTCACAGAGAAAGGTGAGAGATAGAGGAGCACACAGGGAAAGCACAAGAACATCTCCCCAAAGCCATTGGCTGGGAAAATGAGAGGGGCTGATTTTTGTGAGTTCTTGCAACCAGCAGGGCTTAAAGACTGGAGTTTAAAAGGTCTGAGGGCTTGGCTGGGATAGAGCCTGGAGAACATTGCCCTACTCTAGGAGAGAAGGCAAGCAAACAGCCCAGAGGCAGATGGCATGCAACAGCAGATGTGAGGAGCAGCTGAGGCACACAGTGGGGGAGGTTATTTGATCTTCTTGGAATGATGTCTGAAAGGTAGCATTCAGGGAGACACCTCTCCAGGGACAAAGAAGCTGTCTGGTGCCAATTCCCTCCCCTGCCCCTAGCACAAACACAGAGACAATGGTGGGAAGCAGCACAGTGTCTACACTGCCTGCCTAATCTGTTTACACCAAGCCCCACCACCCTGCTCTCTAGCAGGACTGCCCTTCTCCATCAAACTTGCCTCAATCCCAGAGCAGCAGGCCCCTCCCATAGAAGACCAGCACAAACCCCTGCCAACCAGAGAGTTCCGCAGGGCTTCAGATCTTTTGGAAGTAGTATCGGCTCTCATTTAACAAACAGACCAGAGCATACCTAGTTAAAACTCAGCACATTCTGGCCAAGTACCAAACACTGCCCAATGAAGGCTAAGGGAGCCTCTGCAGACGACTGGCCTGAAGGATAGAGCTGACAAAACCCAACAGCAGACCACATGCAGGACACACCAGATACACTTCCTGAACCACCATGCCTTGGATACTATATGACCTCTTCTCCGTAAAGCCATTACTCTCAGGAGCAGAACACATAACAGGGTTTTCAAACACACAGGAGAAGACAGAGACTTAGACAAAATACCAGGACAGAAGAATTCATCACAAATGAAAGAACAAGATAAGGTCACAGTCAGAGATCTAAGTGAAACAGACATAAGTAGCATGCCTGATGGAGGATTTAAAGCAAAGATCATTAGGATATTCCCTAGGCTTGAGAAAAGAATGGAGGACTTCAGGGAGGCCCTTATAACAGAAATAAGTGTTAAAAAAGAATCAGTCAGGAATGAAAAATGCAATAACAGATTAGAAACAGGCTGGTTTCCATGAACACAAGGCTAGAAGAAGCAGAGAAATGAATAAACGATATAGAAGACAAAATAATGGAAAATAATGATGCTGAACAAAAGAGACCAAGAAGAATTATGGAACACGAGAACAGACTTAGGGAACTTAGTGACTCCATCAAACATAATAACATTCATATTATAGGAGTTACAGAAGAAGAAAGAGAAAAGGGTCTCGAAAATGTATTTGAGGAAATAATAGCTGAAAACTCCCCTAATCTGGGCAAGGAAATGGATATCCAAATCTAGGAGGCACAGAGAATTCCCATCAAAATCAACAAAAGCAGGAGAACACTATGACATATTGTAATTAAATTTGCAAAATACAGTGATAAAGAAAAAAAATCTTAAAATAAGCAAGACAAAAGAAGTCCCCAAGTTACAAGGGAAGACCCATTAGGGTAGTTGCAGATTTCTCAACAGAAACTTGGCAGGACAGAAGGGAGTGGCATGACACATTCAATGGGCTGAATGGGAAGCCACTTCTGGAGCCAAGAACTCTCTGTCCAGCAAGGCTATCATTCAGAATAGAAGGAGAGATAAAGAGTTTCCCAAACAAAAGCTAAAGGAGTTCATGACTACTAAACCAGCCCCGCAAGAAATATTAGAGGAGGATGCGTTGATTGGAAAAATCTCCAGAAACAATGACTAAGCAAGTAATAAAATGGCAGCAAATGCATATCTAACAATAATTACTCTGAATGTAAATGGACTGAACACTTCAGTAAAAAGACATAAGGTGTCAAAACGGATAAAAAAAAATAAGACCCATCTAAATGCTACCTAGAAGAGATTTATTTTAGACCGAAAGGCATCTACATCTCCATCCCCTCACTCTCAATCTGTAGATAACTTTCCGTCTACAGAGAGTGAGGGGTTGGAGAAGCACTTATCATGCCAGTGAAGGTCAAAAGAAAGCTGGAGTAGGAATACTTATATTGTACAAACTGGACTTCAAACAAAAGGCTGTTATAAGAGATGAAGAAGGACAGAATATCGTAATAAAGGGGACAATCCAACAAGAAGATCTAACAAGTATAAGTATATAAAACAATAGCAAACCTAAAGGAACTCATTGATAATAATAATACACAATAGTATGGGACTTTAACACCCCACTTACATCAATGTACAGATCATATAAGCAGAAAATCAACAAGCAAACAATGGTTTTGAATGACACACTGGACCAGATGGACCTAACAGACACTTTCAGAACATTTTTTCTTAAAGCAGCAGAATACACATGGGACATTCTCCAGAGTAGATCACATACTGGGTCACATATCAGCCCTCAAGAAGTACAAAAAGATTGAGATCATACCATGCATATTTTCTGACCACAATTCTATGAATCTTGAAACCAACTACAAGAAAAAATTTTGAAGGACCATAAATACATGGAGGTTAAACAACATGCTACTGAACAATGAATGGGTCAATCAGGAAATTGGAGAAGAAATTAAAAAAATACATGGAAACAAATGAAAACAAGAAAAAATGCTCCAAACCATTTCTGATGCAGGAAAAGCAGTCCTAAGAGGGAAATATATAACAAGACAGGTGTTACTCAAGAAGCAAAAAAAAAAAAAAAAAAAAAAATCTCAAATACACAACTTAACTTTACACCTAATGGAGCTACACAAATAACAACAAATGAAGCCTAAAGCCAGCAGAAAAAGAGAAAATAAAGATTAGAGAAGAAATATATGATATAGAAACTAAAAAGTAAATAATAGAACAGGTCAATGAAACCAGGAGCTGGTTCTTTGAAAAAAATAATAAAATTGATAAATCCTTAGCCAGACTTACTGAAAAGAAAAGAGAAAGGACCCAAATAAATAAAACCACAAAAGAGAAAGGGGAGAGCACAACAAACACTACAGAAATACAAACATTTGTAAGAGAATATTATGAAAAACTATATTCCAACAAATTGGACATCCTAGAAGAAATGGATGAATTCCTAGAAACAGAAAGAAATAGAAATCTTGAACAGACCAATCACAAACAACCAAATTGAATCATTCATTAAAAAAATCTCCCAATAAACAAGAGTGAAGGACCAAATAGCTTCACAGGTAAATTCTATCATTTAAAGAAGAGTTAATACCTATTTTTCTCAACCTATTCCAAAAAATAGAAATGGAAGAAAAACTTCCAAATTCCACCCATGAGGCCAACATTACCCTAATAACAAAACCAGATAAAGACTCCACTAAAAGAGAGAACTAGAGGCCCATATCCCTGATGAACATGGATGCAAAATTCTCAATAAAATACTAGCAAAATGAACCCAACAGCATATTAAAAGAATCACTCACCAAAATCAAGTGGGATTTATTCTTGGGTTGCATGGGTGTTTCAATATTCACAAATCAATCAATGTGGTGCACCACATTAATAAAAGAAAAGAGTCGTATGATCCTCTCAATAGGTGCAGAAACAGCATTTGACAAAGTACAACATCCATTCATAATAAAAACCCTCAACAAAGTAGGGATAGAGGGAACATACCTCAAGATAATAATGGCCATATGTGAAGAACCCATAGCTAATATCCTTAATGGGGAAAACTGAGAGCTTTCCCCCTAATGTAAGGAACAAGACAGGGGTGTCCACTCTTGCCACTGTTGATTAACATAGTACTGGAAGTCCTAGCCTCAGCATCAGACAACAAAAAGAAATACAAGGTGTAAAAATTGGCAAGGAAGAAGTCAAACTTTCTTTATTTGCAGATGACATGATACTCTATATAGAAAAACCGGAAGGACTCCACCAGAAAAATTGCTATAACTGATGCAGGAATTCAGTAAAGTCACAGGTGATAGAAAATCAACGTACAGAAATTTGTTACATTCCTCTACACCAATAATGAAGCAGCAGAAAGAAAAATTAAGGAATCCATCCCATTTACAGTTGCACCAAAAACCATAAGACACTTACGAATAAACTTAACCACACAGGTAAATGATCTGTACTCTGAAAACTATAACACACTGATGAAAGAAATTGAAGAAGACACAAAAAAATGGAAAAACATGTCATGCTCATGGTTTGGAAGAATAAACATACACATTTAATGTAATCTCTATGAAAACACCACCAGCGATTTTCACAAAGCTAGAACAAATAATCCTACAATGTGTATGGAACCACAAAAGACCCTGAATAGCAAAAACAACCTTAAAGATGGAAAAGCAAAGTGGGAGGCGTCTACAATTTCAGACTTCAAGTTATATTACAAAGCTTTAGTGATCAAGACAGTATGGTACTGGCCCAAAGAGACACATAGATCAATGGAACAGAATTGAAAACCCAACAATGAACCCACAACTACGTGGTCACTTAATCTTTGACAAAGCAGGAAAGAATATCTAATGGAAAAACAATGCAGTCTCTTCAACAAATGCTATTGGGAAAACTGGACAGCAACTTACAAAAGAATGAAATTGAACCACTCTTTTACACCATACACAAAAATAAATTCAAACTGGATGAAAGACCTAAATGTGAGACAGGAAGTCATTAATATCCTAGAGGAGAACAGAGGCACTAACCTCTTTGACATCGACCATAGTAACTTCTTACTAGATATGTCTTCTGTGGCAAGAAAAACAAAAGCAAAAATAAACTATTGAGACTTTATCAAAATAAAAAGCTTCTACACAGGAAAGAAAACAGTCAAAAAAACTAAAAGGTAACCTAGAGAATGGGAGAAGATATTTGCAAATTACATATCTGGAAAAGAGTTAGTATCCAAAATGTATAAAGAACTTCTCAAACTCAACATCCAAAAAACAAATATTTCAGTTAAAAACAGACAGAAGACACAAATAGGCATTTTACCAAAGAAGACATCCAGATGGCCAACAGACACATTAAAAGATGCTCAACATCACTCATCATCAGGAAAGTACAAACCAGAATTACAAGGAGATAGTAACTCACACCTGTCATAATGGTCAAAATCAGTAACACAGACACAACAGGTGTTTTCAAGGATGCATAGAAAGGACACCCCTCTTACACTATTGATGGGAATCCAAACTGGGGTAGCCACTCTGAAAAATAGTATGGAGGCTCCTCATAAAATTAAAAACAGAACTACCTTATTATATAGCAATTGTACTACTAGGCATTTACCCAAAGAATACAAAAATACTAATTTTTTTTATTTTTTTATTTTTTATTATTATTTTTTTTAACTTTATACTTTATTGTCAGGTTGGTTTCCATATAACACCCAGTGCTCTTCCCCACAAGTGACCTCCACCAAGACCATCACCCCCCATTACCTTTCCCCCTTCCCCTTCCCCCCTCAGTGTGTTTTCAGTATTCAAGAGTCTCTCGTGTTTTGTCTCCCTCCCTCTCCCTAACACTTTTTCCTCCTTCCCCTCCCCAGGGTCCTCTGTTGGGTTTCTCCTGTTAGACCTATGAGTGCAAACATATGGTATCTGTCCTTCTCCGCATGACTTATTTCACTTAGCATGACACCCTCGAGGTCCATCCACTTTGCTACGAATGGCCAGATTTCATTCTTTCTCATGGCCATGTAGTATTCCATTGTATAGATGAACCACATCTTCCTAATCCATTCATCAGTTGATGGACATTTAGGCTCTTTCCATGATTTGGCTATTGTTGAAAGTGCCGCTACGAATGTTGGGGTACAAATACCCCTAT